>VDFB02228061.1:0-10257 GCA_007258455.2 Sequoia sempervirens
TTATTTTGATGATTACTGTATTGGTGATTATATTTTGTGATCTTGTTATTTTGCAATATTGATGATTATTAATGATCTTGTTATTTATATTCATGAAAAATATATAATTTTGTAGTGTAGTGATATTATTAGTGGTCTTTTATATTTTGCAATGTATTGATTATTATTAATGATCTTGTTATTTGTATTATAAAAATTATTTATATAATTTTGTGATGTATTGATGATTATTAGTGGTCTTTTATATTAAATTACAATGTATTGATTGTTACTAATGATTATATTGATGATTATTAATGATCTTGTCATTTATATTCGAGGAAAAATATATAATTTTGCAATGTATTTTATATATATATTATTAATGATCTTGTTATTTATATTCAAGAAAAAATATAGAATTTTGCACTGTATTGATGATTATTAATGGTCTTCTATATTTTGCAATGTATTGATGATTATTAGTGATCTTTTATATTAAATTACAATGTATTGATTATTATTAATGATCTTGTTATTTGCATTATATTGATGACTATTAATGGTCTTGTTATTTTGCAATATTGATTATTAATGGAAAAATATATAATTTTGCAATGTATTGATTATTAATGATCTTGTTATTTATATTCAAGGAAAATATAGAATTTTACAATGTATTGATGATTATTAATGGTCTTTTATATTTTACAATGTATTGACGATTATTAATGACCTTGTTATTTGTATTCTAAAAATTATATTGATGATTATTAGTGGTATTTGTATTTAATTATTTTTTTAATTTTTTTTTTCATGATTAAATTAGTGATCTTTTATATTTTAAAATGTATTGATAGATTATTAATGATCTTGTTATTTGTATTCTAAAAATTATATTCATAATTATTAATGATATTTATATTCTTATTTTTTTATGAAGGGGTAAAACTTTATTGTAATCCAAATCCAAAGTAAAAGCCATGGCAAGGCCAGCCCACCAAGCAGACAACCATGACAGCCAACCCACGAACACTACCATACTGTCTCACTCACTGTAGCCAACCTCTCTGAGGGGTCCCAAGAGTGTGTGGAGGTAACTCATCCTTCCTACTAATATCCCAATAGATCCCACATTCTGAGAGGGCACTTAGCGGACAATGACCACTCTGATTTCCACTCTCTAGGGATGCCTTGACCAAAGGCGAGAATCCAAAGAGCGCAGGGCTTCGAGGAATGCGCGACCCGCGAGCCAGTGCCAACTAACATCCTCCGGCCACGGTTTGTTGCATATCCCTGTCGAGAGTCGGAGACTCTACAAATGATCCTCCGCCAACCTAAAGAGTATCCACGCTCAACAGCTATCTTGATAGCAAGGGCCTCCATCAGATTATTAGAATGCTGCCCTTTGTAAATAGAGAAGACAAAAATAGCACCACCATCGTTACCTCTGCCAATACCCCCAACACCAGCATGACCAGGGTTCCCACGAGAAGAACCATCGGTGTTAATTTTTAAGACCCCCACCGGGGGAGGCGTCCACCTTCCATCGCGACTGACCCGTTGCCTGACATGGCGGGATCTTCTACCAGCCAGGCTTCCCCTGCTACTATCCCCCAAGTTCAAATTTCGCAAAATAGCCAGATCCCCAGGATCAGTATTAACAGACATATCACACTTAGCTGAAATAGTCTCCTGGAGCCTGCTAAGAATCTTCTTCCACAATTGAGAACTTCCCAAATTGGAGCCACAAAAAACTCTTCGGTTCCTCTCCAGCCAAAGGTTCCAGAGAATGAGAGTAGGCCCAATAGACCAGGCCACCTGCAGGAAAGAAGTCTTTGCGGGAGGTCTGCCCAAACTTTCCCAAAAGTCAATCAAGGAGGTAGCATGAATACAACCATGTCGCCAAGCCTCCCACCATCTATGCCACAACTCTCTAGAGTAAGGGCAAAGAAAGAACAAGTGAGAGGTACACTCCTCATTGCAAGAACAAAGAAGGCAAATAGAAGGACCTTGAAAACCTCGCTTGCGAAGATTTTCCCAAGTGAGGCACTTTCTCTGAGCAACCAACCATAAGAAAAAATTGCATTTGGGCCATGAGAAGTTGTCCCAAACCTTCTTCCACCAGTGCACCTCAGCCGGACCATGTAAGTTCTTGTCAAGCATAGCGTAGCCTTGAGCAACAGTGAATTTACCTTTTGGACTAGGACTCCAAGCCAGAACATCCCTCCCATTCAGAGAGCTGCAAAGTCTGTCCTTCAAAATTCTAGCAAGAACATCACGATCCTCATCAGAACCACCCAAGGGCCACTCCTGAGGATCCTTCCAACAAGCCACCGTCGCCTGACCAGTACGCTTGACAGTTTTAAAATGCTCCACCTTAATCCAACCGGCATCAGAGAAAATATGGCAAAGAGGCTGAAGCTGAGGAAAACTAGAAAGAATGGGAGGGTGGCCATCCCAAGAGTCTTGCCAAAAAAGAGCATCAGAGCCTCTATTACAGATCCAGAAGAGCCCCTCCTTAATCAGCTGAGCACCCTTCTTAAGAGTATCCCAAATACAAGAACCCTTGCCCATCAAATGAAGACGTGGCACATCAAGGCACTCAACACCGGGGAGATACTTGTGGGCCAGAATCTTAGCCCAATCCTGATCCTGATTGTTGCACCACCTCCAGTATAGCTTGGCCGCCAAGGCAGTGACAACAAGAGCCATAGACCTAAGACCAAGGCCCCCAGCATGCTTCGGCCTGCAAACAGACTCCCACTTGACTAAGCTCCACTTCGAGGAAAGAAGGTTGCCAGACCAGAGAAATTGCCGAGACAAAGCATCGAATTCCCGCACAAAGGCTGACGGGGGAGCCTGCACACAACACCTATAGATGGGGAGAGACTGCACCACAGTCTTTAGAAGAACCATTCTCCCAGCAGAAGATAGCCACCTGTGAGTCCAATGACTAACCTTACTCCAGAATTTATCCAAAATTCCCTGCCAGTAATCTCTACGCTGGGCTCCCAAAGCCAAAGGGATCCCAAGGTACATCAAGGGGAGAGAACCAATCTGAAATCTTAAGATCCTAGCAATCCTGCTCTGAATACGCTGAGGAGTATTAAAGAAATAAATGGAAGACTTGTCATCATTAATACACTGACCTGAAGCCTTCAAATAGATGTCAAGAGCTCTCCTGAAGTTCACAGCCTCACTAATTCTAGCCAAGCCCATCAGCCCCGTATCATCCACAAACTGAAGATGAGAGTAGGAAGGAAGAGAGTTGCTCCAGCTCCAACCACGGATAAGACCCTGACTCACCTGAGATTTAATAAATCTTCCAAGACCCTCTGCCATGATAATGAATAAGTAAGGAGATAAAGGATCCCCCTGCCGGAGACCTCGAGAAGCACTAAACAGATCTGAAGGCTCCCCATTAATAAGAACCGAGAAAGAGGCAGAGGTAACACAACTAAGGACCCAATTCACCCACTCCTCAGCAAAGCCAAAAGCCAGGAGAGTTTTTTGTAAGAATTCCCAACTCACCCGGTCATAAGCTTTAGACATGTCCAGTTTAATAAACATAGCCTTCTCCTTAGAGTTGGCCATAGAATGAATAGCTTCCATGGCTATCACGATGCCATCCAAAATTTGTCTCCCTTCAACAAAACCACCCTGCTCAGCAGAGATTAGAGAACCGAGGAGTGGTTTGAGTCGCTCAGCAATCAACTTGGTGATGATCTTGTAAACCACATTACATAACGCAATAGGCCTGAATTGTGCCAGTCGATTAGCTCCTTCCATCTTGGGAATGAGAGCCAAGAAAGTAGAATTCATGGACTTGAGCATCTGCTTGTTCCTATGTGATTCCTGAATCACCTCAAGGAGGTCAAACTTTATAATTTCCCAAAACTCCTGAAAGAACTCAATCGGAAACCCATCCGGACCAGGAGCCTTGCCTTTTTTCATATTAAACACCACTTTCTCCAATTCAGGTAACAAGATAGGACATAAGAGAATCCCATTCATCTCAGCAGAGACCAGTTGGGGAATACAATCCAAAATGGCCCCCTCCTCAGCCCTAGCAGCAATATCCTCCCTAGAAAAAAGGTTAAAAAAATAATTGACAGCTTCCCTGGAAATATCAGCGCTGGAGGAAAGCTGAGCCCCATCTTGAGAAACTAGAGAGGAGATAGAGTTCCCCTGCCTCCGAGCCTTAACCGAATTATGGAAGAAAGCGGTGTTCCTATCTCCCTCCTGAAGCCAATCAATGCGAGATTTCTGCTTCCAGAAGATCTCCTCCCGAAGCTCCCACTCTTCTAATCCCTTTAGAGCCAAAGACTCAGCAATACTAAGGTCTGAGGTCAACCCCTGGTCACGAATCTGACGAGTGATGGAATCCAACTTGGACTGGGCAACCAACTTCTGAGCTTGTAGGTTCCCAAAACACTGTTTATTCCATCTCTTAAGCCTGAACTTCACATGTTGAAGCCTCTTAGTGAAAATAAACATGGCCGTCCCATGGGTAGGCCTCCCCTCCTGCCACCAATCCAACATAAGATCATGCAAAGATTGATCTCTTAACCACATCAACTGAAATTTGAAAGAGGGATTTTTGGTGATTCCATAAACGGTGACAGAGAGCTTGATAGGCCAGTGATCAGAGCCCCTCCAGTCAAGAATTTCAGAGCTTGTGATCAACCTACTATTCAACCAATAGCAGGAGACAAGAAATCTATCAAGCCTCTCTGAGATAGCCTCACCACCACATCTCCTATTATTCCATGTAAATACACCATTGGTTGGCTTCACATCAATGAGATTCAGGGTGCCAATCATATTCCTGAGCAAATTTGCAGAAGGGTCCAGTCTGGCTAAACCACCACGTTTTTCATCCAAGCAGGTAACAGCATTAAAATCACCAGCCATAATCCATGGGAGGAACGGATCCAAGGCCCGAATGAATTGAATGTGAGCCCATAGACTAGACTTACCTGCCATATCAGTAGGAGCATAGATATTGGATAAAAGACACCTTTCTCCAGTCGCAAAACAAGAGGCAACCAGAGAAATAGAAGAGCGACTAGACATCCACCATAAGGGGGAAACTCTCCTCGGGTTCCAGAAACAAGCCACCCCCCCTGCACTATTCAAAGCACCCACCCCCTTCCAACTGCCTTGGGGCCAGATACGCGGAGCACAACTCGCCAAACCGTCAACTGAAAGCTTGGTTTCCTGAATGAAGACCACATCTGGTGATTGAGATTCAATTAATCTGCGAACAGCCTTTTGTCTAGGGATGCTGTTCAACCCCCTTACATTCCATGATAAAACAATCATTTATGGGGGTGGGAGAAATGAGAATCAATGGGTTTAACTGACCCCGACTCAACCAAAGTATCACCCATGATCTTAACCTTCTCTTGATCAGTCTTCCTTCCACTCTTTGACGGTTTATCAAGAGGCCCCTTCTTAAAAGATTTCTGCTGTAAGCCTAAAATAGAAGGAGCTTTGTTACCCTTTACAGATTCTGAAGCCCCCTTAGGAGCAGGGGGATCAGGAACCACCACAACAGAGCCCAACAGAGTCTGAGACCCCTGGGGAACCCTGAAATCCTAAGCTTGAGAAGACAAAGCCACAGCCATCTGATCCACTTGATGAACCTCTGAAGATAAAATTTGATCCTCTTTCTTTTCATTCTCATCCTGAACTTCATGCAGACCCTTATCTCCAGAAGAGATCTCAACTGGAATGCCTTCCTCTTGTGTCAAATTATCAAGAACTTCAAACCTGTTAAAAGTATCTTCATTCTGTCTATCCAGCCATGATCTCTTTTTTCCTTTGCCTTTATTACGGGGCTTAACCGGAATAAAACCCTCATTATCCATAGGTTCATTAGGCATCGGGGCCTTTCCCTTGTCCCCCCTAGGGGGTTCAGGGGCAGCCCGGGGGGAGGGTTTAAATCTGGGACATTTGCGGTGCAAATGACCGTATTCATGACAAATTCTGCATCTAAAGGGTAGGGTCTCGTAATCCAGCTGTTGGATCCAAGAAGAAGATCCCATGCGAATTTCCATAGAATCTGGTAATGGATTATTTAAATCTACTTCTACACAAATGCGAGCAAAAGAAATTACCTTACGATCTTGGGTTTGTGAAGCCGATCCCACAGGTTTGCCAAGAAGCAGAGATATTGAGTGAAGAATATCTTCCCTCCAGAACTCCAGAGGAAGCCTCGGCAGCCGAATCCACACAGGAACCCGGGAGGGGATCTCTTCGGCAGAGTTGAAGCCCATGTGCCAAGGCTTGATGAAGAGCCCAACTTGGTTAAAGAAATATGGGCCCCCTTCAAAAGCCCTATTCCTATCCATAAGATTTGAAAAGATAACCAGAAAGTAATTATTAGCAGCCAAAATAATCTCCATATCCCCTTCAGGGTTCCAAACCCGACGGGCCCAAGATTCCAACACAGGCAGAGAAAGACGAAGGCCCAAGAATTTGCAAATAAGGGCATGATTACACCAATAATCAACATCTTCCAAAACTTGCTCAGGTTGAATAATCAGAATTGGACGATCCTCGGATCTCTCAAGACAGCCATTTACTTTCTTCAAACGAAACATCCCTGTTGAAGAGGGTATTCCATCCCCAGATTGTGGTTTACCCAACTGCTCCTTTACATTGGCATGCATTGACGAAGACGGCTCAGCCATCTCCAAATCTTCGGATGAAACCTGAGCCAAAAAACAATCCTGATTTTCCATAGACCGAGAGCACAGCCGCACCAAGAAAGATAGAGCCGAGGCAAAAGACCCTCAGGCTCAGAACACAACACACCTCCCGCAGTGAGAACCACTGCAGCGCCTTGAGGAAGGCCAGCGGGAACAAACACCTTACAAGCCGGGCAATGATGCAGCCCTGCAAAAAGCGACCCTCACCCGGCGAGATCAAAAGCGGACCCACCCCCTTGAGATGGCGCCAGAAACTGCCCACGAGGCACGAGGAGAATGAGCGGCCGGAGGCTAGAACAGCGAAGACCCCTTCACGGGGCCCTTTATGAGGGAGAGACGCCAGCCTCCTCCTTGGTTAATAAGCTTATCACATCAGTCGACCACCTAACCACAATAAAATGATAATATTTTTTATAAGATTTTATATAAGTAGAGGACTCATGTCCAGATGTGATTCATATTTTTTATAATTTTTTTCCAAGTATATAATTAATTATGATTTTTTTATTACAACTTTTTAAAAATATAAAAACTTCGTATGTATGACCACCTTAACTTAGTCAAAACTTCATGAGTGTTTTCTTTTTTAATCCTATAGTATGTAGTATAGAATGCTTGATACATGTTTGAATTCAAAAATGCTTGATACGTTTAAGCTATAGAGTTTTCAATCATCCTATCAATTATGACTTTTGTAGTAATTCAAATAGAAAATAAATGACTAACTATTTATTAAATTCAAGTAAAGCATAATTTTATATTGGTGGAAAATTTGAGAATCTAATTTAAAAGAGCCTTTTCGTTTCATCAATTTTGGGTAAAAAAATTAAGCGATACATACCCTACACATACCCATCATATCGCCACTTTTTGGCCCATCATGATCCTGCACATACCCTTAAAATGTTGCCTCCATAAGCACAATATCATGTTTTAAAATCATGGTTGTCAATGATTGACCATTAAGGTCACTAATTTCATCAAGATATAATGAGATTTTTATCTTCAAACTCAAGGCATTATGTAAGATAACATTGTGAATTGTTTGTTGTGTACGATTTGATTTTCTTGCACATTTATTGCTTTGCTAATTGTCTTTAAGACTAGATATTGCACCCTCAGCTGCAATCTCAAACAACTCACTCACTGTCACTTGAAGATTCCTTTCATGAGCATCCTTATATAAAATCAAACTATTCCCTATAGACTGCCTACTTACTTACTATAAGGGACTCATTGTTTCATGGTATTATGGGTCTTAAGATCCTTCAACCTTATTGCCACTAATTCACATTCCACAGGTATTATTCACTATTCTTCCATCTTTGATGAGTCTGAAAACACTGCTCAAACATGCAATCCACTACCTCCATTATATAATGGCTAAGAAGAAAAATTGAACCTGTGATTACCATTGTTACTTCATTTGGATAGTCATTTCCTGATTGCATTTGCCTTGTCTAACACTGCCAATAACATTTGAAAAACCCTTAAGGTCAGCAAGGGGGTAAGGAAACTCATTGTTATAATCTCCACTTTACTATGTAAGGTTTGAGCTTTATTATCTTGTCACTACTCAGCCTCTTTTTGACTGTCACACTTCAAGTGACTGTCATTCTTCTTACCATAGATTGTATTTACAAATGTCACTGAGCTACATAGTTTGCTTGTTATTGGCTATAATGTCTCAATCTTTCTAGTATTGCAACCTCACTAATCTGCTAGAGTTATGGTTTATGTTTCTACGGAGGCCTAGGGTTTGTATCCTAGTCATGCTCTTACCAATCCTTATGTTGGTATTAAAAAGCAACCTTAAATCTTGGGTCAGAAAATTAGCTGTCTTGACAGGGTTGTGGTATGATCTTGAATTGTATCCTAGATTGTGTGGGAAGCTTGTGTTTGATCATTAAGGTATGTAAACTTGATCAGAGAAATGTATCCTATATAGCATGGGTCTTGCTTTAATACATTCCATAATGGTTATTAGCAGATCACATTATTATAGTTTGTGGTAACCCAAGATTGCATTCAAGTATGTAACAAACTTGATTTGTAGTTTAAGTTGTACACTTTTAAGTAACATTCATAAGTTTTAGAAAATCTTAATCATTCTCTAGAATAGCCCATTAAACATGGGTTGTGCTTGAATGCACTACATAATTGATATACCACAACCACTCTGCATATCAACCAAAGAACTATAGGCTCTTTATTGCAGTAAGAGGTAATCGATCTTGGATCATGGATAAGGAAACTCACTGTTAAAATGTCCACTTTACTATGCAAGGTTTGAGCTTTATTATCTTGTCACTGCTCAACCTCTTTTTGACTATCACACCTCAAGTGAATATCATTCTTCTTACCATAGATTGCATTTACAAATGTCATTGAGGTACATAGTGTGCTTATTATTGGCTACAATATTTAGATTGCAAGATTTTGTTATTGGCTACAATGTCTCAATCTTTCTAGTATTTCAACCTCACTAATCCTCTAGAGTTATTGTTTATGTTTCTACAGAGGCCTAGGGTTCTTACCCTAGTCAATCTCTTACCAATGCTTCTATTGGTATTAAAAAACAACCTTAAATCTTGGGTCAAAAAATTAGTTGTCTTGACAGGGTTGTGGTATGATCTTGGAAAATATCCTAGAGTGCGAGAAGCTTGTGTTTGATCATTAAGGTATCTAAACCTGATCAGGGAAATGTATCCTATATAGCATGGGTCTTTCCTTAATACTTTCCATAATGATTATTAGCATATCACATTATTATAGTTTGCGGTAACCCAAGATTGCATTCAAGTATGTAACAAACTTGGTTTGTAGTTTAAGCTGTACACTTTTAAGTAACATTCATAAGGTTTAGAAAATATTGATCACTCTCTAGAATAACCCGTTAAACATGGGTTGTGCTTGAATGCACTACATAATTGATATAACACAACCACTCTGCATATCAACCAGAGTTATAGGCTCTTTATTGCAGAAAGAAGTAATCAATCTTGGATCATGCTATCATTACATTGTAACCTATTAAACTTGATTCAACCTGAATGCACCCAATGATGATTGAAACCTAATTATGATGACAATGATTTGTACATGAAATGTGGTAATATGAGTGCCTCCATTTCTCACAACATAGCCACATTAAACATAGGTCACACATGAATGCATCTTGTATTTTTTATAGCACAACTGTGCCACATGACCAATAGAGTTATGGATCACATAATTACATTCACAAGAATTTGTTCCTCTGTTGTGCTCTTATGGTGATTCCATTACCGTTACAACATAACCCTTTGGACTTATATTGCTCAAATCCTTACATTGCTTATTTTCTCTTTGGATGGATGGCTTTATGGATTTTTTGTGATTTATGCAACTTTTGTTTTGATAGTAAATGACATCATATTCTTTTTGAAACTAAAATGATTTATTAATTATGGTTTTATGATGATTTTGAGTTTTATTTAGAAGGGGTAAATGTGTGGCATTTTTATTTGCAGGAAGAATATATTGTGATGCAATGTTTTGGTATGGATGGTTTAGGAAA
>VDFB02228062.1:0-26319 GCA_007258455.2 Sequoia sempervirens
GAGAATCCAAAGGCATGGGATGAGAAGAAGGAGCTGATCATGGAGAATGGTTTCTCCCCATGAAAACACCAGGCAAGATAAGAGGGAAGGTGGGTGGAAGGTTGTTGAGAGAATTTTTTGCAGGTTTGTCCTTGAAGCTTTTCCCGTGAATGGCAGTGCCATTAATTTGAATTTTGAGAAATAAATTTTATTGGTGAGTGAATAGTGCAAAATTTATGCATAAATTTAAATATTTTTAATTTATTTAAATTTAGCAAAAGGAGGAATAAATAATTTAATAAATCAAACTATAGGGTTTGTTTTATTAAATTAAAAGGAGAATGATAATTAAATAAAAGATTTTTAGCAATCTTTATTTAATTAAGAAGAAATGTGATTTTAAATAACACAAATTATTTAAATTATGTATTTAATTTTAAGATAGAAGTATTACGATAATAACTAAATAAAACAAAAGTTTTAATCTTTGGTTTCTATTTAATTAAGAGAGAAATAATATGATAAAATGATAATAATTAAACAAAACAAAGTTTTAATTTTGTTTATTTAATTAGAGAAAAATAGAAGAATTAATAAATGAATCAATATAAATAAATATTTCTATTTATTTACTAAGTAGAAGAATTTAAGATTAATTAATCAAATAACATTCAATTAATTAGATTCTCCGCACTAATTTTAGGTGTCTGCAGGGAAGCATAATCGCCCATGCAGATGCAGATCTTCCTATTTGGGGAAACATATCCACCCCTATAGCAAATAGGAAGATGCTTGGAGGATCTGCCCATGAGGGATGGGTGAAGGGATGTCACCCTAGACAAGCGATTTCAGGTGAAAAATCGAAATTGTGTGTCTACATGTTTGAATATGCATTCACCTCTAGGAATGATGAGTAAACCTTCGTCTTCATAGGTGGATGCATGTTCGCCTTTGGGCAGGATAGGCGAACTTGTGTCTATATACATGAATGTGTGGTTTCATGGTAGATAGGTGGATCGATCACTACACAGGGGTGGATGCATGACCACTGAGGGTGAGGGAGCAAGGGTGATTGCATGCAAAGAGGGATGGGTGATCACACCTTTCATAGGGGAGATTGTGAAAAAAGGTAGTTAGGAAAAAAGATAAAGTAGAAGAAGAGAATATGATAGGTAAGCTGAATGGATGCAGGCTACTAGAAGTTTGTAGACAAGGGAGTGACACTCAACGAAATTGGTTGGGATGGAGAGGTTCGCTGCAGATGACTATACCACACTAGATATAGCTATATTGTTACATGTACCGATATTCTCGACAATCCAAGTTCACTGGCCTCTAATAACCACATTGATCAATCAATGGGTCTCAAATACTCACCTTCCTCCTCCCCATGGGGGAGATGATAGTGACCTTAGAGGATATATGGAGGATTCTTCAACTACTAATTTAAGGATTGATTGTAGAGGGGGTGACCAAACAACCCCTAGAGTAGATCCTAGGGGCAGTATTTGGGACAACGTACCTCCCCTACAGGGGGAAGGCACTAGACATAGATGCCTATATTGGGACAACACCAACATTGCCACTATATCTATGTGAATTGATCATTGGGATCCTCCTCTTGGACAAGAGTGGAAAATAATTCAACCTCAAGTTGATTAAGATTGTTCAGCACATCATAGAGAGGAGGAGGGTAGTATATGTGTGGGGACAATCCATCCTTGTGTATTTATATAGAGATATGCACATGGTTTGCTATAGGTAGGGGGTGAGCATCACCCATGTGACACTCTTATAGGTTTGTGTGTTTAAGCATATCTAAATCACCCAATCAGATATAGTAGGAGCGGAGGAGAGGGGAGTTCATCTCTCGATTACCTTTGAGTATCATGGTATGAGGCATTATTTAGAGGTTCAAAGCATCTCTTTCTAGCATTGAGCCATTGATGATCTAACAAAGGATTATATTGTCTAGAGGCCCTACTCGGCCTATGATTTCTAGTCCTAGAGAGTAGAGGATAGATTCTACATGGGGTTTATGTTTTCACGCCGTTATCTCATCAATAGAGATTCATACATCATTGATGTGTATAGACCAGAAAAAGTCACATGATAGTTTTGGGTCTAGTAGGACATTCCAGATTTGGAGGAGATGTACCGATGCATCAGTCAGGAGAGCTGCCAATGGGGAGGAGAGTGCCACTCGTAGGGACAAATAGATATGGGACTAGCTAGAGGAGGTGGTGTGGCCATGGAGGGGAGGATTAGATGATCCAGGGGTCATAGAGGGGTATGTAGCCTAGTAGAGAGAGTGGAGGCTAGAGAGGTTGATTCCAATAGCACAGATAATATAGTTGTCCATGTAGGAACTTGAGGCAAAGGGAGAGGGTGAGGAGGAGGAGGAGGAAGTCAAGGAGGAGGATCCAATCAGGAGGGTAGGTGATACATGAGGAGGAGATTAAGGAGGTGGAAACCCCAGAGGAGGAGGGGGGGTAGGATATACTGGTCAAGTGGGAATTGGTGGTGTAATAACTACCAAGGGAGGATGATACAGCTACTAGATTGGTAGGCGCACATGCCCACATAAGGATCTTGGAGAGGTGGTTGGGATAGATTGAGGAGGGGTGGGAAATACTACAGGTGGAGATGGAGAAGTTGCAGGGAGCATAGCCAATTGTAGAGGAGGATGTAGGGATGGTGGCAGAGAGGGATGGGTTGAGGAGGGAGGTGGAGAGATTATAGGGCCTATTTAATGACATGCAACAATAGAGGGATGTAGTACAGGGCTTGGTTGACCAGGCATAGATCTTTATGGAGACTCTACAGGGGGAACAAGATGAGGCACTAAGGTGGGTGGAGTAGGTGGAGGTAGAGGTGGCCAATGTGAGATTAGTGCAAGATTTATAGGAGTGAGAGGGATGTAGCCCAATCATCAAGAGTGTGTATGGAGGAGTATGTACATTTCATGAGAGAGGTCGACTATTATAGGGGTCTCTACTACTTAGCAATTCCAGATGTAGCACCATAGGAACCCTCATATTATTAGGTCATCATTGGGAGCTAGGGGCCATTTAGATCAAGGGCGAGACTTGCACAAACAGGAGGATCAAGAGCATTGAGTGGTTCGTTGGGGTTGCGAGGAGGAGGAGGAGGGAGAGTAGAACTAGAGTCACCGTGACTTAATGGTGGTAGTAATGGTTAGAGGGGGAGGACAAGATGGTCATAGGGCCCCAGTTTTAATAGATGTACAGGTGACAATGATAGAATATACACATAGAATCCATGTATAGATTTTGATAGATGATTCAGTGATTCTTTTATATTCATACTAATGCATGACACATGATGTGTCTTTTTTACTTCACATTATACTCTTTTGTACATGTACACTTTTATTATTTTATGGACATTGATGGAAATTGTGGACATTATTATGCTAATATTTATATGCCATGGATGATTATAGTGGCATATCATGTGATTCTTATGTGATGTGATTGATATTTATTATGGATGTATGATGATTTTTATGATATTCAATGTGATGTATATGTATGTATGATCATTATGATGCAAGATGTGATACTTCATGGTTATGATTATGGATGTATAATTATGATGTATGTGACTAACATGTTTATGATGCAAGATGTGATGTTTTATGGTTATGATTATGATGTATGTGACTAACATGTTGATGATGCAAGATGTGGTGCTTTATGTTTATGATCATGATATATGATGTGACACTAATGCTATGTGATGCAGGATGTCATGGATTATGTGTATGATTAGGATGTGTGATTTATGATGTGGATGTTATGGATTTTATGGATGTTATTGATATTGATTATGATATGCAATGGAGGTATAATGTAATGATCCTAATGTAATATGATAAATGTAAATAATGCTCCTAATGTAATGAATGAACCTAATGAAGTATAATGTGGAATGGTTAATATGCTTAGAATAACAAATCTATATCACTATAAACAACTTAATTGATGATGATAATGTAAAATTAAATGGATTAAGATGCTTATAATAACAAATATATATTATCCTAAACAACCTAAATGATAATTATAATGCAAAATGAAATGGATTAAGATGCTTAGAATATCAATTCTATATCATTCTAAATAACTTAAATGATAATGATAATACAAAATGAAATGGATTAAGATGCTTAGAATAAAAAATCTATATTATCCTAAACAACCTAAATGATAATGAAAAATGAAATGGACTAAGATGCATAGAATAAAAAATCTATATCATTCTAAACAACTTAAATAATAATGATAATGCAAAATGAAATGGATTAAAATTCTTAGAATGGTAAATCTATATCCTTCTAAACAACTTAAATGATAATGAAGAGAATTCAATATGATAATGAAATGGTGGGGTAGTAAACCTATCAAAATTGAAGTGACCTGATAGGAAGAATAGGTGGGGGGGGGAATCATTTGCACAACCAAAATCCATGATTATAGGATAGCGGAATGGATGAGGAAGATGCAATAAGATGGTAGATGAAGGGGGGTTATGACATGAATCATGCAATCTAATTCCATGTTATCAATTATGAAGCACTATATTTTGATATAGCATAGGATACCACATGCTAGGGTATAAATAACCAAGGCTAATTAGTATCCAATGCATAGGATTGACGCAATAAACAAGAAGGTTAATCCAACATCCCAAAGTCACAAGGGTTTTGATCAAACTAATGCTCAAAAACCACAAGCATAAGAGGTTGTCCCTACATAACACAAGACCATAGGGATCTTCATGGGTACCATGCATGACAACTAGGAAAACATGAGCACATAGAAAACCAATATATGCCCCTATGTCTACAATCAAAGTGGACCATGATAGGTGGATGGGATTGACATGGTCTAATGTGAGGAAATATGTATCCTACTAAGACCGAAGATGGATGGGGTAGATCATAGGATCAACACAACTTGGATAACTAAAATAGATCGGGGCTTCCAAGAACTAATGAATGTTTCTTGTTATTTCCATCAAGATAGTGACACTCTTGGTGACATGAAAAGGACAAGGATAGACCCCAAAAGACAACCTATTTCCTCGAGGGCTCATCAAAAATGGCCTTGCCTACATGAAAGCACAAAGGTAACATAGTTCAATAAAAATACCAAAGACAGATGACAGAAAAAAGATGGAAGTACAATGATGATAAAATCAAAAGGACTGACCAAAGCCTCAAGGGCTCATCAAAGATGACCTTTCCTCTGTGAAAGCATAGAGGAAACGTAGTTCTATAAAAAGATTGACGAAAAAGGACAATGCGAGACCTAATGATAAAATACACAAGGATAGATCCTAGATGGAGACACAAAATTGACCAATAGGACACTATATACAAGTGATGAGAATCAACCAAAGCCCAACTAGTATAAGAATATGTGATCAGGATGTTTGGTGAGGAGCTTGATCAATCTCTATGTGGGAGATTGTTGGTATGTGGAAACTAATCATGCAAGTACTATAAACTCATAACATATCAATGGGGTTTGGGGCATCACCCTTTTCTTTTCTTTTTAGCACATCAAGGTTTTTCCACTAGCACGTGACAGGTCAAGTTTTTTCCATTGACACATCAAGGTTTTCCTGTTAACACATCAAATGAAAAAGGACCTTGTAAAACCCTAATTATAGAAGGTTCCTAAAGGCTTGTTATAAGTGGTTAGGATGTATGTTATGGTATGACAATTCACGAGATTGTAATATGTTTTGCACTGGACAATAAAATCATTGGGTGGATGAGTTTCTATGGATGTAGCCTATATTGGGTGAACCATGTTAAATTTTTGTGTTGATCTCTTTTGTGTTATTCTTTATTGTTATTTCTAAGTTATTTAATTTGCATATAATTGTTAATGTTCATTGCTCCAAATCTTCCTAAACCCTAACACAAGATATCTAGTAAGATTTATACAAGCTCAACACCAACAAGCAAGAGAAGCTTAGGATTAGGGATAGTGAATCTATACCTTCTAATTATCAATAAAAATATACCATGTGATAGGTGATTAGGATTTTGATGGGATATGGACATGATAGGATATAGGGATAGGATATGTAAATAGGATGGGGTGGATACGTAAGCATATAGGAAAACAAGATGCAAGGTAGATAATGATTAAGCCCTCTACTAATGACACATTTTGCCAAGATTTCACCAAATTTACTTATCCAAGGTGCCACCAAGGGTGGTTTTCACCATAAGACGACTTGTTTCTCTTTGCTATTGACCACATTTTTTGAATTTTTGGACTTTTTTTTTGTATTTTTTAGATATTTTTACTTTTTCTTTTTGCTATTTTCTAGGTGGGAAAACCCAACTAAATTAGGTATAAAACCACTTTATGTGCACAATATTGATGGGTTATCCTAAGGGTTCCCCCTCAGGTGTAGCAATCCTATACGCTCTAGAACCATACTTAGTCGTGATGGCATACAAACCCAACCAATTAGCTTCAAACTTTCCTTCTCTCTATATTATTGGGTATGTTGATTTTTATTGAGGACAAGATCACCAATCTGGAAATCATGAAGTCAGTCCTTCTTATTATAGATTCTTTTGAGCCAATGTTGATAGGATTTCAAGTGATTATAAGTGTTGAGACACTTCTCATCAAGAAGCTCTAGTTGACTCAAACGTGCAACTCAATACTCCTCATCAATAATCAAGTTCTTCAAATTGATATGAAGTGAGGTGAGTTCAACTTCAATCAAAAAGATTGGATCGGTGCCATATACAAGTGAGTATGGTGTACCACTTGTGGGGGTGGAAATGGATGTGCCATAGGCCCAAAGGGTAGGATTGAGATGAAGGTGCCAATCTTGACTAGTATTGTTGACAACTTTCTTTAGGATTTTGAAATTAGTGTGTTGGAGTATAGACAACACTAAGAGGGGGGTGAATCAGTGTTGTATATAAACTATTAAAAAAAAATCACCTTTTAACTTATAGGACAAAGAAAGATAGTGACTTCAAAGATCTATCAAACACATATATATAAGTATGATGATGCATAGAATGAATCAATACCTTAAGAACAAAGCACAAGGGCACACATACAAAGATAGACAATATGAACCATAACACATATTTTTAATGAGTGGAAAACCCTCATGGGGTAGAAAAACCATTCAAAAATGCCTCACTGGCTTATCAAAAAATTCCTCACTGGCTACAATGCCTCATTGGCTACAATGCCTCACTAGCTGCAATGCCTCACTCGCAAATACAAGCCTCACTAGCTACAACGCCTCATTAGCAAATACAAGCCTCGTTGGCTACAATGCCTCACTAGCTACAAAAACCATTCAAAAATTCCTCACTGGCTTATCAAAAAATGCCTCACTGGCTACAATGCCTCACTAGAAAATACAACTACATAAGAAAGAAAACACTCAATTTAGGGGATTTCCCTAATTCACTGCATTGCAATACAACTTATATCTCCTTTGAAAATAAACAACAGATTGATTACAACATTGTCCTTATATCACTATTATCTCAATAGAACTAATACAAATAGACTTAATGACTTGTCACCCCCACTCTTTCCTATTATACAAAGTAACTCATCATCATGATTTGGAATAACTTAAACATGACTTTCACCTTTACAAAATTTGCATCTAATCCACAATCACATCAGTACAACATAAATAATTTCTTATGTCTCCCAAATAGATATTAACCATACTCTCTTTGCAAGATATAAATGTAGATACTCCAAACTGATGATGACAATTATAATCTTTGTCTCACCAAGTTGTTGCTAACAAACTAAACAAACTTTTTGAACTTCTACACTCATAATAAATATTCCAAAACTATGGTGAGCTAATATTCCTATGTCTTCTGCATATAAGCTAAATATTTAGAAACCATCTCAACATCCTACTTTTGTGATCATTGAAACAATACCCTTAATGAAAACATTGCATATTTGCCACCCTTATTACATTTTTCACAATGTATTAAATATGACTCTACAAATGCTCAAAACATCACTAACTTTTCAAGTAAATATCACCTGAATGTTAATCTTCACCAATCTTAATCATCTGCATAAGGGCATGTAGATTTTTCTTTGTAGAACACAAATCCTCGATCAAACCTTTTTGAAACATCTTTGTACGCCTTTTATAAATGTCCCTGAACTTGCAGGTTCAATGCATAACTAAAACAACGTCATTTGCAAAGTAGTTAACAAATCTTCCCATCAAATTATACTTGCATGGATGGTCGTTGGATTTCAAACTCTATTTAAATTGTAGCTCTCGATCTTATTTGTCTACCCAAAGGAAATTGAATATAAACCATTGATGAGGTCTTGTCGCCTAAAAATAGTTTTATTAACAATGAGGATCGATTACTCCAAAGGATGGGGCTGGTTTACGAATAATGAAGGCACCCTCTAACAAGTCACTTTAAGTGACTTCACCGCTCATCATAGGTCAACACTAAAACATAATAAAAGTAACTCCAAAATGAGACAGGCACACAAATTTGAATGTAGGTTAAAGACATACTATAATATACAGTTTCTATGGTTTCAAAAGGTAAGACTTAGGTTTTTGAATGAGATAAAACCCTAGTTCTTCTAACTGATATTCAATGGACTCAAGATTCTGCTTCAACATAGAGTTATACAAAGAGGAATGAGATCTATTGTTGAACTCATGTGCTCTTATATGGCATGGATTACAAATATACTCAACATCAAACTTGCAAGAATGATAAGGTTCTCAAACTTCATATCTTATTTTGAGAATCGCCTCTGATACTATGATCCATGACACCATGACACAGTATGATACATAACAATCAAACACTATTAAGCAATTCTCTTGTCCTGATCTCCTTTAAGAAATAATGAACATCAACAAGACATCACTATCACCTATGAACATAAGATCCAACTTATCAACATTATGAGCAATGACCACAACTTGTCATAGCTTTGACACCTTTGACCTTGAGGCACTGGAAGCTCTATCACACATTATCTTTAACATCAATGACAAACATCATTCCAACAAACTCCCCCTTTGGCATTGATGTCAACAAACCAAACTTGTTTTACCATCATCAACTTCATCAAATAATAAAAGCAAGACCAAAAGGTTGTTTCTCCCCCTTTGACATCAAATGACAAAGGGCTAACTACTCACCCTGTGAAGATAAACTTATAAATGCAATCAATGAAACAACAACAACAACAAACGAATGCCTGCTTCACTTATATGACCATCTTCAATGCTGCTAGACATTGCATCTCAACTCTCATTTTGCTAATAATAATATTGTATATTCCTGAACTATTCTAAGAACTTTTCAACAAAACTCTCTTGTGTGAGTACTGCAAACAAAAAATATGTCAAAATTTTGTATTATGGATGTCAAATATCTCAAGTACTAATGCTAAACCTTTGTAATATTGATCTTGTATTACTATCACATTATCATACACATCTCAGACATACATGTCTCAAACTGCACCTCTAATCTTGAACAGAAACAAAAAAAAAAAAAAAATCTTGAAGAACAAGAACATATCTCATTTATTGGACTGGCAATGTTTAGACTACATCAGGTACAGAAAAAACACCAGTAATCAAGAGTCATCCAAAATACTGAAGCACAAATCCATTGAAGAAAGAAGGCATTGCAAGACATTGTCCTCTTCAACTATCATAAAACATTGTGATTGCAAGAATCAATCCTTGAACTAGCATCAATTTCTTCATGATGCCACATGTAAGCCATATCAAACACTTCGAGTAAACTACATACAAATATTTTGAATATCAATATCAATGTTCTTAAGTAAAGGCTCTGTCAGAGAAGAGTTATCCAAAAACACTGCCTTAAGACCATTGTATCCCTAACACTATACTCTTGCAACTGAGAAGGTGAACATTATAATCATAACACAACATGAACATTAGAAACACTTGAATTTGGCTTTGTAAATACTATTAATAAACCTCTCAACTGAGAAAGCCACTGCAAGATTGTTAGAGCATTGTGATACTGACATCATCAAGCACTTAAATGCTGGTAAGAAAAGTATAAGAAGCATATTTCATTGTCCACAAATCTACTATCATGCACCAATAATATCTATCACAAAGGATGTACTATTGTTTCAATGATCACAGAGGTAGCATATTGAGATGGTGTTTGAAGATTTTAGCTTATATGCAGAAGACATAGGAATATTGGCTCACCATAGTTTTAGAATATTTATTATGAGTGTAGAAGTTCAAAAAGCTTGTTTAGTTTGTTAGCAACAACTTGGTGAGACAAAGATTATAATTTTCATCATCAGTTTGAAGTATATCTACATTTATATCTTGTCAAGAGAGTATGATCAATATTTGTTTGGGAGACATAAGAAATTATTTATGTTGTACTGATGTGACTGTGCATTAGATCAAAATTTTGTAAAGGTGAAAGTCTTGTTTAAGTTAGTCCAAATCATGATCATGAGTTACTTTGGATAATAGGAAAGAGTGGGGGTGCCAAGTCATTAAGTATATTTTTATCAGTTCTATTTATGTAATAGTGATATAAGGACAATGTTGTAATCAATCTCTTGTTTATTTTAAAAGGAGATATAAGTTGTATTGCAATGCAATGGATTAGGGAAATCCCCTAAATTGAGTGTTTTCTTTCTTATGCAGTTGTATTTTCCAGTGATGCATTGTAGCCAGTGAGGCTTGTATTTTCTAGTGAGGCATTGTATCTAGTGAGGCTTGTATTTTCCAATGAGGTATTGTAGCCAGTAAGGCTTTTATTTTCTACTGAGGCATTGTAGCCAATGAGGCATTTTTTGATAAGCCAATGAGGCATTTCTAAGTGGTTTTTCTACCCCATGAGGTTTTTCCACTCATCAAAAATATGTGTTATGTTTCATATTGTATATCTTTCTATGTGTGCCCTAATGCTTTTTTCCTAAGGTCTTGATTAATTCTATGAATCATGTCATACTTATATATATGTTTGTGTGTGTGTGTGTGTTTGCTAGATCTTTGAAGTCACTATCTTTCTTTTTCTTGTAAGTTAAAAGGTGAAAAAAGTTTTAATAGTTTATCTACAACACTAATTCACCCCCCTCTCAGTTTTTTCTGTACTTAAACAAGTGGTATCAAATCATATGTTCCCTATAGAAGTCTAACAAGCTTGGCTAGGTCCTGATAGTGGAGTACCATCAGAAAGTGTAGAATAAATAGAGAAAAGAAATATGTCAAGCAAAAGGTTGTACATCAAACTCCAATCAAGTCATGTAATGAATTGTTGCATGAGTCATTCATGAATATTGATACAAAGTGTGATAAAAAGAATGATCTTGCAATTGAGGCTTTTGATAAAAAGGAAGACTTCATTGCAAGTGTAGATGAACAAGATGATTTTGTTGTTGAGATTGATGATGAAGAAAGAGATCTCTTTGTGGGTAAAGTTGATTTAGAAGGTGAACTTTTGTGTGCTCTGGATACAATTAAGCAACTTAGTAAGGAAAACCAAAGATTAGGAGGCCAAATTCAACAAGAAGAAGACTCCAAGAAGAAGACTCCAAGAAAAAAGTACTTTCTAATCTTGCAAAATTTTCTTTAGAACTTGAAGAGGCAAGGAATTTTATTGTAGATTTAAGAGGTCAATTTGAAGATTCAAATAATATAACTATTAGCCTAAAGAGAGAAATAGAAGAAACCAAAAGAGTAGTTGATTTTACAAGATCTGATCTTGAAGTCAAAACTAATGAATGTCTAAGACTAGAATTAGAAGTAGTCTCCTTGAGTAAGGAATTGGATAAGACATCTTCTTAGTTGCACAAGAATCTTCAGTTTGAAAAGAGCACTAAATGTTTGAATAACATGTTAAGCAAACAAAAACACTATAAGGACACCACATGCTTAGGTTATGAAGGAGAGTGTTCCAAAGCAAGAAAGAAACCTAGGAAGAAGATAGTCTTGAGTTATCATGTTGTTGTTCCAAAAGATCAAGGAGGAAGGACAATCAAGTCTACAATATCTCTAGCTACCAGGCACTCAATGAGGTACAATTATTCTCAATTTCATGGTTATTGTTATTTTTGTCATGTTTATGGTCATAGAGCATGAGATTGTATAATAAACTATAGAATGTATGACAGATATGATCTTGTCAAGAATGTAAATAGGAGTTCTTATAATGTGCCTAGAAGAAACTATCTTTCCTTCAGTCTAGACTACAACATTTTATGTTATAGATGCAATATGTTTGGACACAAAGCATGGTGGTGTAGAAGAATTTTGATGAAACCATCTAAAGGCTACAAGTTCGAGAAAAAGCAAGAGAATATCTTCAACAAGGTGAATAAAGGTCCTATGCAGGTTTGGAGAAGAAAACAAGGATTAGAGAAGGTTGAACCTAATCTTGTGCATGATGCACAAGAAAAATCTATAACAACTTAAAAGATGCAGCATGGATTTAGGGGGAGTGATCCAATGCTTTATCACTTACCCCAAGGAGTTTTAGGATGTGATGGAACAAGATTTCAGAAGGATGATCAAAAAAAAGTGTTTGTTTGGTAGTAATCTTCATATACATCTACACATATTAATTGAGAGATTGAAACATGTTGAAATGCAAGGAGGACAATTTCTTAGAAATCAATTGACGGGTATGTGCAAGATCAACATGGAAAAAATGGGCCCTTAAGTGGTAAAAAAATCAGAAAAATCAGAGTTAGGCAACTTGACATAAAAATTTGAATAAGTTATCTATATTATTTTAAAAATATGTAAGAATAGAATCTCTAGAAAATTGAATTTAGTTTCTAAACTACTAGGGTTGTTTTAAAAAGAAAAAAATATATTTGATGAAATTTTGAAATTTCAATGCAGTAGTACTTAAATTTCAGGGGAAAAAAAGAAGTAGGTGCCTGTCTGACCACCCTAACCACAATAAAATGATAATATTTTTTTATAAGAATTTATATATAAGTAGAGGACTCATGTCTCGATGTGATGCATTTTTTCTGTAATTTTTTTCCAAGTAAATAATTAATTGTGATTTTTTTATTACAACTTTTAAAAAATATAAAAAACGTGTATGTCTAACCACCTTAACTTGGTCAAAACTTTATTCAATTTTTATTTTTTTAATCCTATAGTATGTGAATCATAGAATGTGACACATGTTTTGGATTCAAAAAATTTGATACTGTTTGAAAGCTATAGATTTTTTTCAATCAGGACTTTATTCGTAATTTGAATAGAAAATCAATAATAATTACTTATTAAATTCAAAGTAAAGAATGATTTATATTGGTGGAAATATGAGAATCTCCTTTAAAAACCCTTTTCATTTCATCAATTTTTGGTAAAAAGAAAACCGTCAGCCACATACCCATCATATTGCCACTTTTTGGCCCATCATGATCCTGCACATACCTTGACAAGTGCTCATAATTGATATGTGTTTGAGTGAATTTGGCGTGTGTTGAACATTTTAGCACAATTGGTTCTTGATACAATTTATTTAATGTTTTCTCTTGACATAGTTTGATCCACTTCAAGAAGTTGTATGTGGTAGTGCTCTCTGTCATAGGATAGTGATTTTTTTTAGTGTGAACCTTTGCAGTGCAATGAAAATGAATTTTATAACAGTGATATTGGTAGATAAATATTGTAGTAGTGATATGTTTGATAGTTGAACATTGTCCCTACATATATGTCAATGATCTCAAATAAGAGTTGTGTACTTATCTTGCTCATGTTGAATAGTTTTTTACAAGTAAACTATTTGGGAGATAACCATTTTGGAGAATGAGATCATATTTTCATATTGGAAAGTGTGATGGGATGAAGTATCATATGATGGCTATTAAGAGAAATAAAATTATGGCTCTTGAGAGTGACTTCATGCTTGACAAAGAATAATGAAGAATTTTTTTGTGCCTTTGTGACAACACATTATGTTGCTTGTCGTATTATACATTTTGATAGTCATACTACTACACTAAAACCCTATGTATTATAGTAATCTTACAAGTATGATGATAGTGTAGCAAGTTTTGATGTTTATCCTTCATCACAAATGTTCAAAAGATGTTATTATCTGGTTGAAATGAATGCAGTTATTAGTGTGTTTGAAAATGACAAGAGATGTGTTGTTTAATATTTCTTCAAATCAATTTCAAGGCTTCATATCTTGATGGTCATACTTTGAAGAGTTCACAAGATTCATGATCAAGGTACTTGATGATATTATAACCTTCCTACTTTATAATGTTCTTGCTCTAGGTTATGAAGTTGGAATAGGAGTCACTTTGTCTTCATGATATAGTATGACTGATAAAATTCTACATCCCATACCAGTTTGATAGTGGTGGTGCTCTATACTCTAACAAGACAATAAAGTGTGTTTTTTTCAAGATTCACACTTGGTGAAAAGGAACATGTATTGAAAAACCAGTGATCTAATACTATCTATATTTATTCTCACAGTGTTGAGTAGAGATGTTAGGATAGGTGTAATGGAGCAAGGAATGAAGAGCAGTTTATATCATGTATAAGTGAATGGAGGAAAAACATTTTTTTTTAAATGTTCTAGATTGTGATGTGAGTTATCTTGATAGACCAAGGGAAAAGTAGTCTATCTTCCTAACTATGGAATAAGTACCCTCATATCAATAAAGGTCCTCATGAAAGTTTCTATTTTAGGATAGAGGGTAAGTATTCATGCACAATAGTGTTGACAACAAAACTAGTGAGATCTTGGTTGATCAAGTTTTTTGTGGCAATGTTTTTCATCTCTACTCTTTTGTCTCTATAGTTTCATTAATGCAAACACTACATATTTGGAACCCTTATTACATTTTTCACAATGTATTAAATGTGACTCTATAAACACTCAAAACATCACTGACTTTTCAAGTAAATCTCACCTGAATGTTAATCTTTGCCAATCTTAATCATTTGCATATGATCATGTAGATTTTTCTCTGTAGAACACAAATCTCTGATCCAACCTTTTTGAAACATCTTTGTAAGCTTTTTATAAATTTCCTGAACTTGTAGGTTCGATGCATAATTGAAGCAAGGTCGTTTTCTGAGTAGTTAACAAATCTTCCCATCAAATTATACTTGCATGGATGGTTTTTGGATTTTAAACTCTATTTATATTGTAGCTCTTGATCTTATTTATCTGCCTAGAGGAAATTGAATATAAACTATTGATGAGGTATTTCCACCTAAACAAAAGTCTTATTAACAGTGAGGATCGATTACTCCAAAGGATGGGGCCAGTTTACAAATAATGAAGGCACCCTCTAACAAGTCACTTTAAGTGACTTCACCACTCATCATAGGTCAACACTAAAACATAATAAAAGTAACTCCAAAATGAGATGGGCACACAAAGTTGAATGTAGGTTTAAAGACATACTATAATATAAGGTTTCTATGGTTTTAAAAGGTAAGACTTAAGTTTTTGAATGAGATAAAACCCTAGTTCTTCTAACTAGTATTCAATGGACTCAAGACTCGGCTTCAACATAGACTTATACAAAGAGGAATGAGATATATTGTTGAGCTCATGTGCTCTGATATGGAATGGATGAAAAAGATCCTCAACATCAAACTTGCAAGAATGATAAGGTTCTCAAACTTCATATCTTATTTTGAGAATCACCTCTACTACTATGATCCATGACACCATGACACACTATGATACATAACAATCAAACACTATGAAGAAATTATCCTATCTTGATCTCCTTTAAGGCATAATGAACATCAACAAGACATCACTATCACCTATTAACATAAGATCCAACTTATCAACAATATGAGCAATGACCACAACTTGTCATACCTTTGACACCTTTGACCTTGAGGCACTGGAAGCATTGTCACACCTTATCTTTGACATCAATGACAAACTTCATTCCAACATATTTTTTTATTGGTTGCTTCATCCTAGCCATTACCTTGAGGGTAATAGAGTGTGGACCATTGATGTTGGATATGGAAAGTCTCACATAGTTCTCTTACTTGTTGGTTTTTTAAGGTTTATCTTTATTGTTGATGATGGTGGATGGGATACCATATCTACAAAGAATATGGTACAAGATAAATTTAGATATTTTCCTTTATAGTAGGTACTATTGGAGTAGAAAACAACACACTGGAAGACACTGAAGGAATAAGAGTAGGCACAACTGAAACCTGACCAACAACTACCATCTCACATAAGTGCATAGCATCAGAGTCAAACTTAACTGTGACTACTCTATTATTGCAAATAAAATTAATATATTTATGCAAGGTAGATGGGATTGCACGCATAGCATGAATCCACGGTCTACCAAGAAGAAGGTTATAAGGTAAATTTTTTGACATAACATATACAAGGGTAGGTACAACAATGGATCCCAACCTCAAAGGAAATACTATCGTTCCTAGGGCTTGTTGAACAACATTATCAAACCCACGAATGTCAATAGAAGTAGCATTAAGAGAAGATGAATCAACATTAATCTTAGGCAATAGATCAATGCTACACACATTGAGTGTCGAAAAAGAGTCAATATGTATAATTCCAATATTATTAATGTTAACTATAATCATTAGAGAGTCTGCTTGGTTTTGTACTTTTAAAGGCAGGAGTTCCTACGGATAGAACATAATATTCGATGAATCTACACAAATATGAGCTATCAATGCCTCAACATCTTCCAACCTAGCGAAAGAATGCAAGAGGATCTTTTGCATGGCTTCCTAAAGCATACCTTGCTAAACTAGAGCAAACTAAAGCAAGTCCCATAGTGAGATCTTAGCCAGACTAACCCAAGGTTGCTTGACAAGATCGTAATCACTGGGTGCTTCATTTGTAGGTTTGGGTGCTTGAGGAAGGATTGGTTGTTTATTCATTCTATTCTTATAAGTATGGGCTACTGCTCTATAAGAAGGAGCCTTAGAAAGATCAAGAGAATCACCATCAAATGGAACACCATCAATAGAAAAAATCCTTTTAGGAGAAGGACTAGTTGGAGTCAAATAAATGATTGGTCTCTTAGGCCTTTGAGGGGCAACAAATACATAGATTACATTTACAAAATCATCACAACTAGCAGAATAATTATTTGAAGAAACATTCTCAACATCAATCCAGGGAGGATCAAATGTGGAAGGAGATTCATAATTCACTAATACATCATCTCTTGAAGACAATGCATCAGAACAAAGGTGAGATTCATCATTCACCAATGCAATGTCTCTAGAAGAGAGTGCATTGGAATGAAGGGTAGATTTATCATTCACAAATGCATCATCTCCAAAAGAGAGTGCACTAGAATGAATAGAAGGTAGAGTAACATTAAGAAAGGTATCAATGATTTCATCTTCTTGCAACAAAACATCCTCCAAAGCAAGAGGACTTTCATGAGAAGGATCAAAGATATCAAGTGACATTGGTAAAGCCAAGTCACCATCAAATGCATGAAATGGAACTAATAAAAGAGGATATTAAATTAGAAACCAAACTAATAAAAGATGATATTAAATTCATTTTGAAAGTAGTAAACTAAACATAATAAACAATTAAATAAAATTAGAAACCAACCTAATAAAAGAGGATATTAAATTCATTTTGAAAGTAGTAAACTAAACATAATATACAATTAAATCATATTAGAGACCGAACTAATAAAAGAGGATATTAAATTCATTTTGAAAGTAGCAAACTAAACATAATAAACAAGTTGGTTGATCTAGAACTGAGAAAATTTGAAAACCCAGATTTTTTATTTTTTTTATATTTTCTAGGTTCTAGTAATTTGCATTTTTAGAGGTCTTCTGAGCAAAATTTGAGGTTAGAACTTGCATCGGTCCTTAAAATTTGATAACCAAAGGCATAGTATTTTAGGAATTGAACTAGTTCTCTTGGAGACCTTTCCAATAGTGCAAATAGTTTTGAATTCCATGCAATGAGTCAAAATTTATGACCCCACCAAGTAGGGGTAAATAAATTACTAATTCTACTTTGACTGCTAAGAACTTCTAGAATGTCAAAAAATAACATAATACAATAGAACTAAAATAAACTAGAAATGATAAAGTAAGAGAAGGAAAGATAGAAACTACTCATAGCAACCCAAGTAATGGAGCCTCCAGCACTTGAATGTCTTCAATACCTACATGCGTAAGATCTAGAGAAAGTGTTTGGGATGTATAGGGGTTTGCCTCAGTCAAACCCCCATTTTGGTGTTCCAACCTCCATGAACAGCTAGATAGAAAGAGAGAGTGAGAAAATTAAGCAAGTAAGATGTGATAAAAGCGAACCCTGCTCGAGGATGAAAACCCGTATCACAAAGTATGAGTGATAAAAGCAATCCCCGCTCTAGTAGGAAAACATGTATCATGAAAGTAAGGATACATTTGATAGGGGATATGGAATCCTAGGATGCTTGCAAGCATGAAGTAAAGGAGATATCAGCTATAAGGCTTAAGCAATCCAAAGAGGGAGAGCAAGATATTTGCAAGAGACAAGAGTGTTGCAAAGAGAGTTTCCAAGAGAGCTTGAAAGTGCTTGAAGTTGTTGTAGCAAGTTATATGAAGTTGTGCAAGCCAAATAACAAGAGAAAATGCTAGATCCAAGACTAGAAAGAAGCTAGAATGAAGCTAGAAGTGCAAATGAATTGAAAAAATGGCATTTAAGGGGAGAAGAGAAGCAAAAAGAAGCTTCTCAAGTGGTTACAAGGCATCTCAAGCTATTACCATAGAAAAAAGTAGATGACAGGTGGAAAACATGCACGGAAATAGTTGTTTGAACGTTGAAACATTGTGGGACACTAGTGCGGTGCATAGGAATTCGCACGACACGCTAGTGTCTGACACATCACACTACAAAACAACACGACTGAGACAAGCACAAGGTTTTCTACAAAGCTGACAAATGAGGGTGGTTGCTAAAAAGGTTGATGCAGGGGCTAAAATGAGCCTACACAAGATGCTAAGGGAGAAGACACTAAAGCAAATACAATAATGAATGTGAAATTGTAAGGGTTGTAATTTTATGACATTACATCCACTAAAGGATATGCATCGACTAAAGGGGATTGCTTTGAGGTCTATGTACCCGATATCACACTCACTTAGTAGAATAACCCACTTAGCCATGTGACCTATCAATGATGTTCTAGATAATAGATATTTTAGTGGATCAACCTTAGAGATTGGCTTGATCACATGATTGAACATGTAATGGAAATTTTTTTGAGAGCTTAAGATAACTACAGGAAAGCTTTTTATATAGGGGTATAGTTGAGTTCATACCCCACTAATGTGTGGCTGATATAATAAATAGCCCTTTCATTCCCATTATCATCATGTTGTCCTAAAAGTGCCCCCAGTACAACTTTTCTAGCAAAAATGTAGAGCAACAATGGTTTTCTTGGTATAGGAGGCATCAAAATGGGAGGATTGGAAAGATATTCTTTAATTTTATCACAGCCCTACTAGAATTCTAGATTCCATTTGAAGACAATATCCTTATGCAAAAGGTGTAAAGGGACGGAATTTATCTACAAGTTGAGCAATGAAGTGCCTAATTGATTGTAACTTTCCTTGTAAACTCCTTAACTATTTCATATTTCTCAGTGGGGGCATTTTTGTAATATCTTTCACCTTAGCAGGATCATCTTCTACACCCCTTCTGGACACAATGAAGCCCAATTTTTTTCTTGAAATGACCTCAAAGACACATTTCTTTAGATTTAACCTCAACTTGTATTGCTCTAACCGGTCAAATATTTTCTTCAAGATCTTTGGGCGTTCTTCTCTAGTTTTGGATATCCCTAATAAATGATCAACAGAATCTTCCATTATGATGCAAATCAAATCATGAAAGAGGATTTTCATAGCATGTTGATATGTTTCCCCCACATTTTTCAAACCAAAGGGCATGACATTGTAGAAAAAATTACCCCAAGGTGTGGTAAAAAAAAATTTGTGTTGATCCTTAGGTGTATTTTTTATCGGATTGTATCCAGAAAATACGTCCATGAGGGAGAGCATAGCATGTCCCACTATCAAATCAACAAGCATGCCAATGTTTGTCAAGGGAAATTCATCTTTAAGACGAGCTTTCTTAAGGTCTCTAAAATCTGTACAAATGTGGATGCCCCCAATTGGCTTAGCTATAGGTACAATGTAGGAAATCGAATCAGAATAATCAATTGGTCTGATAAATCCTTCTACCAGTAACTTTTCTAGCTCAAATTTTACAAGGAGAGAAATTTGTGGATGCATCTTACAGAGCTTTTGTTTTACTGGTTTGACAACATGACATACATCAAGGTGGTGTACCACTAGTGTTGGATCCAATTTGGGTATATCAGAATAAGACCATGAAAAATTAATGATTCCTTCTAGAAGAAGATTGACAATTACAGGATACTCTTCTTCAATCAAAAACTTGGCCACATATGTGATTTTAGGTTCTACTTATGTTCCTAGATTTATCTCTTGTTTCCTGAATTAGGATGGAAGAGCTTTATAAGAAATGAGTACCTATGAGGGGAAGATGAACATCCCCATCCTCTAATGCCTCGAGGAGGTTTTCATCAAAGGATACACCCTTTGTTTTTACTTTTGATCCAAGTCTGAAAGTGCTTCAAGGAGGTTTTCACTAGGAGACCCTTTTTTACTTTATTTTTATTTCTGTGGTTAAGGTGTTCATCTTTCCCAAGGTAAACACCATAGTCTTCCTCTAGTCCCATAAAGTGTGCATATGCCTCTTCAGAAGGAAAAATGTCAATGGGTGCACTTCCTCATAGGTCCCAATCTATCAAGTTAGGATGATATAGGGAAAGGCTAATAGTGAATATCGAAGTGGATTTTAATGAAGAGGAGATGTCCAAATCATCGTAAGAGAGTATGATAGTTTCCTATTTAGGGATGTCATCAAGGATACTAACTTTCATACTAGCATTATTTGATGTACCAGATGATGTACCATGTTGTTTCTACTTCTTATCATAGCTAAGATCTTGGTATTTTGGGTGCTTTGGTGTATCAATTGGCTTTCTCATTCCTTGTTCATCTACACCCAAACCTCCTCCCTAATAATTGAAATTATGTGCCAACTTGGAATCCTGTGGGTAAACCTCTTGGAAATACGTGAGGAGAGGAGGTGAAGGATCAAGTTCTTCTCTATATATCCATTGACTAATGTCCTCATCAAGTTCTTGTGGACTGAAAAGTAGTGGAACCCATGTTCTTGGAGCTCATTGTCTTGGTGACTACTTCCCCTTTTTTTGAAGATTCAGTAGGTTGGCCTTGAGTTCACAGAGAAGAGGACATTATTCCCACATTAAGTGTGGTGTGCATTTCATATTCTCCACAACCTTTGTTAGTGATCTAGACCTTGGTTATGGTGGAATTCAAAGAGGAGAATGGAGTGAATGAAGCATTAAGGTTAGTATGAGATGATGATGAGGTGGTATGAGAGGTTCCTCCTTCAATTCTAGGACAATGGTGGGAATGTGGGAAGGAGGCCTCAAGAGCATGACAATACTCAAAAGGATGTTGATTGGAAAGAATGGTAACCTTAATTCCATTATGAAGGAATTTAAGGCATTGGTGATACATGGAGGGAATGTATTGCATGGTGTGAAGCCATGGCTGGACAAGAAGGAGGTTATATGGAAGGTCCAGATCAAGGAAATGGAATCTTGTGTATTGCATGGCGGTGCCAACCTGAATAGGAAGACAAACAGTGCCCTCTAAATCTTGTTTTGCATTGTCATAAGCTTTGATAGTGATCGCCTAATTGTTTAAGTCAGCATGAGAATACCCCACCTATTTATGAACTTCAATGTATGTAGATTAAGGGTAGACCCATTATCTACTAAGACTCATTTAACTTTATGCTTAGTAACGAGGACCTCTATATGGAGGCCATGGTTATGTGCAAGATCAATAGGAGGCATATCATTTTTACTAAATCCCAATTGATAAGTAGATGAAAGGTGTCCTACAAGAGCTTGAAATTGGGTAGGATCTATATCATTAGGTACATGGGTATCCTACAAAGCCTTAGTGAGGATTTCCTAATGTGTAGGGGAAGACTTCAGCAAATCTAGGATAGATATTTGGGTAGGAGTCTTTGCTAAGTTATCAATAATATTATTTTGTGAATTTATAAGATCTGGTTGGGATGATGTAGAGGGTCGTTGGACTGATAGTGGGTTTGGCATGTGGTAACAACACATTGAGGGTCCTTCCCCTTTACACAAATCATAGAAACACATGGATCAACTTGAGTGATACAACCAACTATATTATCATAATTAAATGATACTTTGTTATAGCTAATATTGTTGGTGTGGTTTTTTTGGTTGTTTTTATTGGATCCAATGTTTTGTTAGAGGAACTAGGACCTTGATTATTCTTAGGGAAAGAATTTTGGAATAATTTCAACTAAGCATTAGATGATGTAGATTGATTTTATGCAACTACAATATCTCCTTAATCAATAAGATCGTGGACATAGCTCTTAAGGTTTTGACACTTGTTGGTGGAATGACCTTTAATTTTATGGAAATCACAATACTTATTTTCCCTATACCAATTCAGTTTTGGTTTTGAATCATTAAAAGGTTTGGTTATTAGATAAACAACTCTGTTAACTTGAACCAACCTCCTAAAGACTACCACTAATGGATCCCTTAAGGGATTGAATATTCATTTGGCATTTCCTCGACCAAATTGATTGGACTGATTAGGAGGACAAGGTGCCCCTTGAGGCATGAATATAGCATTGGCCATTGGTTTTTGGGGAGAAATTTGTTATCTTTGAGAGGAATTAGCTACTTGGACATGTTTGGTATCAGTGACACCGTCATTAAATGTGTTCTTGTTCTTATTCCAGTAACAAGATTTATTACCAAATTGCTTATCTTTGTCTTCTTTAAAGATCTTGATAGTCCTTTAGCAATAAGAGCCTTCTCAATAGTGACATCATTTTCTATGACCTCAAAAAAGGTGGACGCACAATGAATGTGCAAGTTATAATCCAAATCAGGATGTAGATTTTCAACGAAAATGCAAACCAATTCCTTTTCAAGATGGCTACACTTAAGATGATTGGCTAGGGCTCGCCACCTTTGTAGGGAGCTAGAAAATGTCTTACTAAATGTTATGTTCCTTTTTTTTCATGAGGTCCATGGTGTCTATATCCTTCTCCAAGTTTTGAGAGAAGTGTGTCACAAACCTTTCTAATAAATCAGAAAATATAGAGATTGACCCATGAGGGAGATATCGGAACCATTCTATAGCATATACCCCTAATCTATAAGGAAACAAACAAATATGGTAGTTGTCATTATACAAGACCTCTTGGAAATTCATGTAAAATTCTTCCAAATGGTCTCATGGATCTCCTTTCCCCTTATACTTTTCAAAATTTGGTATTTCAAAATGTTTTAGAAAAGGAATAGTGGAGATCGATGGATCAAATGGATAAGGGAAAATCTCCTCAAATTTGAAGTATTTTTTAGAGGATGATGTGCCATCTTGTAAATCCTTCAATACAACCTTCATTTCTTCCCATTTTTTGTTAATAGGTGCAAATGGGGAAGGACCTATAAGATGGGATTGATCATAGGGAGCATATTGATGATATGGTGGTGGTGGTGTAAGTGATTAATTGAAATATAGATTAGTGTAGGATGATTGAAGATATGATGGTTCTTGTTGGTATTGGTTGGTGTAGGCTTGTTATTGGTTTGCTGGTGGATCATAGTAGGATGATGATGCAGGTTTTTGTGGTGGAGCTTGTGGAATACTGTCATATGATAGTGGAGCTCAATAATACGATTGATTTGATTGATAGGTGTATGTTTGTTGTTGTTGAGGGACATATTATGGTGGTTATGGATTGGATTTTTGTTGGTATGTACTTGATGTGGACTACTATGGGTTAATGTAGGATGCATACTATTGGGATTGTTACTGGTGGTATTAAAAATTAGGGTTGTGTGTGATGTATTGTTAGCGTGGAGTGTTAGGTGGTGGAGGAGGTTCCACAAAGGGTGGATGTTGATAATAGTGAGGGGAAAATTAATAAGGAGGTAGATTGGCATGTGTATGTGGAGGTTGTGATTGGTATTTATGTTGATTTGAAGGATTTCCTTTGGGTTGTGATGATCGTTTTTGATATTTTGATTGAAGTTGAGGTTGGGTTTGTTGTTTTGGTTGTGGTTGATGGGATGATTGTGGTTGTGGAGTATATTGAGTAGCTTGTAGCTGTGGTTGATGATAAGGTGGTTGTTGTGGAATGGAATGTCTAGGATGAAATGGTGGGATCGGTTGCAATTATGGTTGTGTATAAATGAGAGGGACATGAGGAGATGTAGATGCTAAGACATTAGATACATTGCCCCAAGTATTTCCTGATGACTGATTTAGTTAATTTTGTGGGAGGGGTGGTGTAGATGGAATAGATGTATAACCCTATGGATTGTTAACTTCGAGTATCCTCTAACTGAAATCTAAAGAAGGGAAGGTGTAACTCAACAGCACACATAATTCCCAAACCTAGGTTGATACCAGGTATCTTGAGGATTGGCTTGAGGGACTGACGAATCTAGATGAACTTGAGAACTCAAAGGATCCTAAGATTGAGAGGGGGCTAAATTGTTAATATATTATGTTGTTTCAAACCCAAGTGGTAGTTTGGTACCCCACATTAACAATGAAGAAAGCATCTTATCTAATCATTCAACAAGGATGTGATCGATTATTTGTGCATTGGAAAGATTGCTAAGATATTCTTCGACAAACATCTTAGGTTGATCAACCATTCTTCCTTTGTTAGAGGTTTGGGGATTTTTTCCAAGCACGTTTGAATGTTGAGACCCACCATTTGAAGGAAGATTTTGCTAATAGGGCGAATGGTAAACCAGAGGCTATTGTGGTGGTTGTTCCATAAGTTCCTTAGCCTACAATTGAGTTATAATGGGCATGAAAGTGTGGATGATCATATGATGAATAGGATGTAAGACCCAAGAATGGACCTAAATCTGGATGATTGGATGATTGAGTAAAGGGTTGCTAAGATGATCGGTTGATTAATTGGATGAACCATTAGGCGATTGATTGGATTGGATTGATGATTGATGAAGGACCCCAAACTAGACTTGAGTGCTTGATTAGATGATTTTTGGATATAGGATAGTCACTTGAGGTAACCTTATGATCTCAAGAAAACTAAACGATATTGAAAATGATGATAATGATTGGATATGATGATATTAGAGATGATTACAGTGTAAATTTTCCTCTAGATTGAAGCAAATTGATGAGGCCGACTGCGATTACTGACTCAAGATGGACTATATTCCTAAGTGAGAAAAAATGATGATGATAAAGGTTGATCAAATAGATAAATTGGATAAAAATATATCAAATAAACACCTAAGGGATTTGGATTGGATGTTTGATGATTGATATGACAATTAAGGATGTCCTAAGATAAAGTTAAGATTCAAAAATTCTACACTTGGTAGAAATAGGCATTGCACGATGCTTGTTCTCATAGTCTTTAGTCTTTAGAACTTCCTTTACAATTTCTTACTCTCGTCAAGTCAGTGTCTTATACATTTGGTAGCATTTTGGATGAAGAAGGTCCAATATTTGGTAGCAATTTGTATTCGGAGGAATGTCAAGGAAAGTATTTTAGCCGAGTGTGACATTCTAATATTTATTCTGGATCCTTTATTCTAGCTCTAGAGTGCTTGCATTCATTGTACATCAAGCATAGAGATTGAAAGCTAGATAACTTGTTGATTGCACATAAATGATATAAATGAAATGAAGAGTTTAGTTTATCAGCAACTGATATTGTCATAGCTTATCACTATAAGATGGACTATCTATAGTTTGTGGCAAACAACAAGGTCATCTTCACTTTCAAGTATATCATGTTACATTCGAGGTCACAAACAAGAAAGTACTTCCATATCTTAGCATACATCTACCAGGGCGCCTTTGCATTCACCTTTGGATGGTTCGCTAACTTTTGAAAATACAAAAACAATTTATATGCACATTCCAAATATAATATATGATGTATAGTCTTCTTTCATTATGTTGTATGGGTGTATATACCCTGTTCTAAAGTTTCTCATTCTTGCATGAGCTGGGCTGACGCCATTAATCCACAAAGAATCATAGCTCAGGGAAAAATGCATAGCTTCCTCTAAGATTAGGCCATAAAGTTGGTTG
>VDFB02228064.1:0-18674 GCA_007258455.2 Sequoia sempervirens
ACATGATGAAACACATGAACCCTACAAGAAAAGATTTATCAATGGAGTACCAATAAATAGAAATGTATAACCTAATAATATTTAAAAGATGATAAAGCAATGAAAAATATAGATATTAAAAACCTAAAATAAATGTAGACCCAAATACTAAACCCAAAAGGTAAACAGTAGATCTAGGTTCACAAAAAATATAAGGATAATTACAATTTTAGATTAACTTGAGATAATTAAAATAATGTGAGTAATAAATAAAGATTAACCTAGTTAAATATTGAACAGAGCTAGGATTCGATCATTAAAATAAATGAATTCTAAAAAAATAAATTAAAATGATAGGCATACTTAGCTCTCAAATCAATGATGAAATATGGATGCTAAAGGTGCAAAAGTGAGAACAATGTCTAAACCATTGACATTCTTAGAGTTACACTATTTGAAAATTAGAATAGTCCAATAATCATCTATAGGTCAAATATGAGCCCCTTGGGGTCAAACATAAACTCCATGGAAGTGATCTAGTGCATATATTTGATTTGACAAAGAGTAGATTTCTCCAATATAGTTCATTATAATCTTATATCCAAGGTGCATAAAAAATAGTAGTATTTAGAATACCTTAAATTTTAGTTGTTAGATTATAAAGGTCATATTCTCCCAAGTCAACCCCCTTGGTGGACCAACTTTATAGATAGGTGAATGTTGAAATATAGCAAACACAAGTGTACAATGGCCTATATACATATTTTGATGTAATAGACTCTTTTTAGTGCTCCAAATCCAAGTGTGCACAAAATGATTGTTTCATCTAATGTAATTATTTCTTATTATTTCCTTCAATGTGTTTAATTGCACATATAAATGTCTTTTAAATAAAAAGATATATTGAGTATTCATAGAAACATATAACAATCCAACTTCGAATAAATAGTATGAAAAGACAAAATTGATCATTTTAAATATAGAAAATTAAATATTAGGGTCAATCTTAAGTGGCTCAAGATCAAACTTGAGTGCTACAAGATTGACTTAGTATAGAGAAACACAAATATCAAGATTAAAAATATATATGGAAGTGTGAGTTGATAGTGAGGTGAAAGTGAGAAAATAAGTGTAGGTAGAAATAGGATTTAAGTTTGCATGTACAAAAATATGTGAAGGTAAGAGTAAATGAGAATAGATAAAGATCAATGAAGAAGCCAAACTCAATATAAGAAAGTGCTACTTTTTTATGTGTAAATGTATTAATTCAATTCTATCAAAATGAGCCCAAACTATGAGATTGACATGGGTATGTAAATTTTACCATTACAAATATATTTCTTTGAAAAATATAATTTATTAATCTTTCAAATTTCTATGCTCTCAAATTATACATTAATTAAAAATTATAATTTCATAATAATTTTTTTGTTCTATATTTCCTCACACTTACACACAAAACATGTACATGCATATTTATGTTTTCATATGGATACCCCCTTCCCACTGTGCCACCCTCTCCCTCTCTATCTATGTATTGATCTATCTACATAGATATATAATTTCATAATTCTTTAATTTTTTATATTTTATTTTCATGTTTAAAATATTTATTCAAAAATCAACAATCTTCTATATACCCTTATCTTTTAACACATTCATATTTACATTTCAACATATTTTTCACACTTCTTACTTAAAATTAACTCAATAATTTATTTAATTCTTATATTTGTATTCATTTATCTAACACATTTATTTTAAAAAAGACAATTCTTTATATTTCTACAACTTTTCTTACATTGCAACTCAAACTCAATAAGACATTAAATATTTTACTTTTCTTCGCAAGACATTTCTTTTAACATCTACAATTCTTATTTTTCTAAGATTCTTATGACATTTCAACTTCATATTTTATGAAATGTCTGTGTCTTTTCTGGTATCTTATTTCTTTGAAAATTCTAACTCATTGATTTATTCATCTCGTATGTGTTTTAGTCGGTATATGCAAATTTAGTCGACAGCTCTATGTTTCTGCGTATTTTCTCTCATAATTACATATCTCTTTCGAAAAGGATCTGTTTGAAAATCCTTACAAAGTCTGTGTTCCGCATGGATAGATCCTGATATTTTCTCTCATGTGGACAATATCTACACATGTAAGTTTGTCTTCATTTTATCTGCGTGACCAGGACTTTGCATTGACATCGAAGTCTCTCCTGCAATTAATTTAAGGGAATCCTCCCTATCTTCATTACAACCAACTCATTTTCCTGCATGTTTGCTTATCCCCTTGTTCTGAGTTACTCACAATGAGTAGCAGCATGCCAATCACCACGCTCGCAATATTGCTCTCGTTCTTACTATCCACTACAGCAAGTGATGAAAATACAAGGAAGCCATATATTGTTCATATGATGAAATCCATGAAGCCCGAGCACTTCAGTTTGCATGAGCACTGGTATCATTCAATTCTTACTGAGGCAACTTCTCCTGGCTCGACCTCCTGATCCAAGTGTCTTGCTCTATATTGCATGATGTAATTCTCCATGGCTTTGCGGCTGCTTTCGACCAGTGTGGAGGCTGCAGCCTTCTTGAGAGCGCGGATGGGTGTCTGGCTGTGACCCGGGGTCCTCCTCCCAGCTGTCACGCACTCACCTCAGTTTCTCGGCCTCACCCGGTGGCGGAGGACTGTGGTCGCAACAGTTAAACGTGGAGAAGACGTGATAGGTGGCCCAGTGGACACGGGAATATGGCCTGAGAGCGAAAGCTTGATGACAAGGTTGGGGCCCGCCCTCCAGATGGAATGGCGAATGAAAGCGGAGAGCAATCTACCCCTCCAACTGCAACAGAAAACTCATCGGAGCTCGATTTTAATTTTTCTGGCCAAATCGCATGTAGTCTATATACAATTGTCGTTAGAGTAAATTTATAAAATTGGATAAATAGTGATAAATATTTTGGTAAATAGAGAATCCACATTAATATCTATAGGTAATTTAAATTATGCACGTACTCAACATCGTACCACCAAAATTATATATACCTCCACGAGGATGGTTGTAGCAGCATTCTAATTCTTGGTTTGGTCTTGGAAGGTAACAATTCAACATTATGGTGGTTGATTTTTAGTAAATTCTAACCCTTTTATATTGTTTCTGACATTAGACCTATTTTATTACAAAGAATGCACTTGAATACCATACTTATACCATTCTGAGAATTCATAAGGTTAAAAAATAGTTTTGTTACAATATTTTTCTTAGCCACTATGTTTTGTTCTAGGATCAAATATTGTATTCTCAATTAACTAGTTTTATTATGCTATAAGAATCATATTAGGTGAGCTTAATGCCACTCCAAATTATTAAAGATAATTATATGGGTGACTTTAGTTCAATAGAAGATGTAAACAATTTTCATATTATTGTATGGGATCACCAACTAAAAGCAAAGTGCTAGTATCAGCAAGCCAAGAATAACTTGAATTAGAGTCTATCATACTAACTAGTAGCTTGATCAAGGCATCCTAATGCTCTATTTCCCTAAAGTAAATATATATCTATGCATGTTTAATTTAAAAACCATCTTGTATTACTAAGCTATAATGGTTAGCTTATACTAGTAAGAACCATTCTAAAAATAGTTAGTAATACCATATATATTGGTATCTAATTATAGTCAAGTCTCCACCTAATTAGGTAGGGGTTGTCCCCAATTTTCCATGGTTGTCTTAAAACTCTCTACTTTATTAACTTACATCTATGAACATATTTTGTGACCTTATGTTGTTTATAGTTTAAGATTTGAATCAATAAAAACTCTTTTTTATAGACAATATAAAAAGCGCAATAACCAAGACTATGATAATGGAGATGGATGTCACCATTTGATAAATATTTCTTGCCCATTTGTGTATTAATGATAAGCTTATCAAACTTGAAGGTGAAGCTAATCCTTGAATCCATGAGTCCATGAGGAATCCATAGATTTCAAGGTAAATGTTAATAGGTGTAACTAAGTTAAGGATAGGTTTAGATCAAGTCATTTTTCAAGAAGAAATCGGTTTATTCTTTATCTCCAATGATCATAATTTCATATAAGCATGGACATTTATTAAAAATATTAGCCAATAATTTATAAATAAATACATGGACTAAAGATCTCTAAGTGATTCCTAAGTTGACATACAACCATTAGTAGGATAGTGTGAAGGTTGCATTTTGGTAAATGTGCAAAAAAATTATGATTAACTCAAAATTTCCCATCTACTTTGTTAGAACTTTGGTATCAAGTTCAACTTCAGACCCCAACTCCCTATTTAAGTCTATTTTTTCATGACACTGAATTCCATTAGGTGAACCATGTTTAAGTCTAACAAGATGTATACATTACTTACCAAACCCAAAGTGTTATTTAAGTATAATCTAAAGTAATATTACATCTATTTTTAAAGTTAAAATATAACCATGAAATTTTGAATCCTAAGGGTTGAGTAAATTTGCTTAACCATGATCACAAAGTTTGGGATTACTAGGTTAGGATAATACTCAACTTGATGTATGCTATCTTCATTAATTTAATTGTCTATTAAGTATATATTAATTTTAATCCATAAATATCATTGGTCTATTGTCAAGCCATGTATCTATCCTTACCTTTCCCATGTGCATCATTGAACATACCTCAAATTTCATGTGGAACTTATTTTCCCACTAATTAAATTCTATTAAGCCTCCTATTGGAAAAAATACAATTGATTTATGTATTAGTATATCTAGGCTTGTTTGAGTGGTATTATACCATTTAATTATATTTTACATCTCCCAATATACAAGGCTAAACACTCAAAAAATATTTATATTTTTTGAACATATGATTTAGCATGTCATCGTTATCTCTTGACAGGTTCAATCTGTCTAATGAAAGGTTTTTATGACTTGAAAAAAATTTAGAGCTAAATCGAATACATTATACTCAAGCATCATTTGGTTCAATGGTCAAATAGTTGATAGAAAATTCATACTTCATCCATATTCAAAAGTAAATATTTATCATGAAGTGGACGATGTTTAAGAATAACCCAATTTTTAAGGTTGATTTTTCTCTACTATATATGCATAAAGTTTCATAGATAAAGTTTGGAGTTATAGACCTAGAGTGCTAAAGTAATTTTTTTTTAATAGTAATCTCATGTCTATTTGTTATACAAGTTTTAATATAGGGATTACTATTATCATGTAACACCTTCATAGGGCCTCATGCCCAACTCCTAGATTTAAGGCTATTGACCAATTATATTTAAGTCACATTCTCACATTTGTTTCTATATTTTATACTTGAGGGATTTTTGAACTTGGCCTACTGATTACAATGTGGTTGAGTAGTGAGCCCAAGTCTACCTATAAATGAATATTTATAGCTAAGAACTTGGAATGTGAACTCCATGATAAGTTTATAATGACTTACAAAATGAACTCATTATTTTTATTAGATTATATTCTTTTATTATAATAATATGGATAATAACTTGGGCATGAGCCCGCAATGCAATGGATGAGTGGTGGCATTGTTGTTGTGGCTAGCAGGATTCAAGTCTCTAGAATTGTCCCCCAGTTTGGAATGTTGTGTGGTGGCATTGGAGTTTGGGGCCACATTGGGTTCAAGTCTTTGGACTTGACCCCCCTTGGTGTTTGGGCTAGGCTCTCAGGCCTGAGGTCCGCTCACTCACTAGGCTAGTGGGCTCACGGGCTTTGTGCCCTTGCTAGGCTACCATGGGAGTGGGAGTGGCTATTGTAGGACATCCTTGTTGGAGATGAGGTCCCCCGTTTGTGGCCTCACTGGTTCAAAACTCCAGTCAAAAGAATTTACCTATAAAAAATAGGATAATAACCTAACATTGGTAAAAAAATATTTGGTATGTTTCTAGTAGCCTAGATGGGGTATCATACATATGACAGTGAATCGCTTTAAGGATGCCATAGTCAAATAATCAAATTTATGTATAGATCCATAAGGTTACGAGAAAAACCATTCAATATCATAAGGTTTTAAAATCCTTGGAAACAACTTAGCCAACAACATATCCTTTTATTAATAAACCAACATATGTTGTAGTGAAGGATATTACATGTTTATTTGACTTTCCTAGTTTCCATTATACATTTCAATTCAAGATACCATAAAACCCATAGGTGTTGGATGTAGAAAACCTCAAATTCTAATGGTGTATTCCTATCATCCTTAAATCATTGATTGTCTTTTCTATTAGGAATTGCATCCACTATTTTCTCAATATAATCTATATTTGTACTAGTGCATCTAGGGTAGTGGAAGAAATAACAAGATTTATGGCCACTAGGATGAGTATAGGTAGGATACATGGAAATTTCATTAGTACAATTGGTATACAAAATGAATAATGTAATAAAATGGGAAATAGGTGTGAGGAAAAAATGTGATGTGATGTGTGCATAGGCATAGAAATGGAAGAAGGATGGTCATGGTACAAATGACACAAGTGAGAGGAATGATGGATGTAGTAGGTTGGTTAGTAGAGGATGAAATAGGAGTAGATGTGCAATTCATTATTTTAGATGTGGGTGTGATGGGAGGGGTAAAATTAGAAGGTAAGAATGTATAATAGAGAGGAGTAGAGATGAAGAAGGATGAACACTCTAATAGTACAATAGTAGAAGTAGGGGTTTAATGTTGTGGAATGGAATCATGGTAGAAGTAGGTAGTGTTTAAGAGGGAGGGGAGGTAGATGCACTAAACAAAAATGTAGATAAATATATCTATAACCAAAAAATTATAATACTTCTAATCTATGTGACTTATTGATAAACATGTTATTAATCATATCCTTTAGTTGTGTAGAATTTGGAACATAAGCTAAAGTAACAAGATATTGTGCAAAATATTCTTGATCCACATGGGAATCATGATCATAATCTTGTAGATCATCCAAATAGTTCTAAAAAAAAACCTCCAAAGGGAATTCATTATTTCTATAGTGGGTACCCATTCCTTAAAGGAAGATTATGATCTCAAGTAGCTTGTAGCATAAACAAAGTAATATGGCTATAAGAGATAGGAATATAAGGAAATATAAATTACTTTTAATTTAAAAAATTCCAAGAGAAACAAAATGACATATCATGTCTATAAAAACTAAAGAGGAAATTAAGGGTGGAAATGGTTGGGAAGAGCAATATCACATGATGAAACACATGAACCCTACAAGAAAAGATTTATCAATGGAGTACCAATAAATAGAAATGTATAACCTAATAATATTTAAAAGATGATAAAGCAATGAAAAATATAGATATTAAAACCTAAAATAAATGAGGGTAAGAATCTAATACTAAACCCAAAGGGGTGTACGAGTAGATCTAGGTTCACAAAAAATATAAGGATAATTACCATTTTAGATTAACTTGAGATAATTAAAATAATGTGAGTAATAAATAAAGATTAACCTAGTTAAATATTGAACAGAGCTAGGATTCTATCATTAAAATAAATGAATTCTAAAAAAAAAATTAAAATGATAGGCATACTTAGCTCTCAAATCAATGATGAAATATGGATGCTAAAGGTGCAAAAGTGAGAACAATGTCTATACCATTGACATTCTTAGAGTTACACTATTTTAAAATTAGAATAGTCCAATAATCATGTATAGGTCAAATATGAGCCCCTTGGGGTCAAACATAAACTCCATGGAAGTGATCTAGTGCATATATTTGATTTGACAAAGAGTAGATTTCTCCAATATAGTTCATTATAATCTTATATCCAAGGTGCATAAAAAATAGTAGTGTTTAGAATACCTTAAATTTTAGTTGTTAGATTATAAAGGTCATATTCTCCCAAGTCAACCCCCTTGGTGGACCAACTTTATAGATAGGTGAATGTTGAAATATAGCTAACACAAGTGTACAATGGCCTATATACATATTTTGATGTAATAGACTCTTTTTAGTGCTCCAAATCCAAGTGTGCACAAAATGATTGTTTCATCTAATGTAATTATTTCTTATTATTTCCTTCAATGTGTTTAATTGCACAAATAAATGTCTTTTAAATAAAAAGATATATTGAGTATTCATAGAAACATATAACAATCCAACTTCGAATAAATAGTATGAAAAGACAAAATTGATCATTTTAAATATAGAAAATTAAATATTAAGGTCAATCTTAAGTGGCTCAAGATCAAACTTGAGTGCTATGAGATTGACTTAGTATAGAGAAACACAAATATCAAGATTAAAAATATATATGGAAGTGTGAGTTGATAATGAGGTGAAAGTGAGAAAATAAGTGTAGGTAGAAATGGGATTTAAGTTTGCATGTACAAAAATATGTGAAGGTAAGAGTAAATGAGAATAGATAAAGATCAATGAAGAAGCCAAACTCAATATAAGAAAGTGCTACTTTTTTATGTGTAAATGTATTAATTCAATTCTATTAAAATGAGCCCAAACTATGAGATTGACATGGGTATGTAAATTTTACCATTACAAATATATTTCTTTGAAAAACATAATTTAGTAGTTTTTCAAATTTCTATGCTCTCAAATTATACATTAATTAAAAATTATAATTTCATAATAATTTTTTTGTTCTATATTTCCTCACACTTACACACACAAAACATGTACATGCATATTTATGCTTTCATATAGATACCCCCTTCCCACTGTGCCACCCTCTCCCTCTCTATCTATGTATTGATCTATCTACATAGATATATAATTTCATAATTCTTTAATTTTTTATATTTTCTTTTCATGTTTAAAATATTTATTCAAAAATCAACAATCTTTTATATACCCTTATCTTTTAACATATTCATATTTACATTTCAACATATTTTTCACACTTCTTACTTAAAATCAACTCAATAATTTATTTAATTCTTATATTTGTATTCGTCTATCTAACACATTTATTTTAAAAAAGACAATTCTTTATATTTCTACAACTTTTCTTACATTGCAACTCAAACTCAATAAGACATTAAATATTTTACTTTTCTTCGTAAGACATTTCTTTTAACATCTACAATTCTTATTTTTCTAAGATTCTTATGACATTTCAACTTCATATTTTATGAAATGTCTGTGTCTTTTCTGGTATCTTATTTCTTTGAAAATTCTAACTCATTGATTTATTCAACTAGTATGTGTTTTAGTCGGTATATGCACATTTAGTCGACAGCTCTATGTTTCTGCGTATTTTCTCTCATAATTACATATCTCTTTCGAAATTCAAGTCAATAGACTTGAATTTCCGCGTTTGCTTCGAAAAGGATCTGTTTGAAAATCCTTACAAAGTCTGTGTTCCGCGTGGATAGATCCTGATATTTTCTCTCATGTGGACAATATCTACACATGTAAGTTTGTCTTCATTTTATCTGCGTGACCAGGACTTTGCATTGACATCGAAGTCTCTCCTGCAATTAATTTAAGGGAATCCTCCCTATCTTCATTACAACCAACTTATTTTCCTGCATGTTTGCTTATCCCCTTGTTCTGAGTTACTCACAATGAGTAGCAGCATGCCAATCACCACGCTCGCAATATTGCTCTCGTTCTTGCTATCCACTACAGCAAGTGATGAAAATACGAGGAAGCCATATATTGTTCATATGATGAAATCCATGAAGCCCGAGCACTTCAGTTTGCATGAGCACTGGTATCATTCAATTCTTACTGAGGCAACTTCTCCTGGCTCGACCTCCGATCCAAGTGTCTTGCTCTATACGTATGATGTACTCCTCCATGGCTTTGCGGCCAAGCTGACCAGTGCGGAGGCTGCAGCTTTGGAGAGCGCGGATGGGTGTCTGGCTGTGATTCCATCCTCTCTCAAGAAGCTTCATACCACGCACTCACCTCAGTTTCTCGGCCTCACCGGTGGCGGAGGACTGTGGTCGCAACAGTTAAATCGTGGAGAAGACGTGATAGTGGGCCTGGTGGACACGGGAATATGGCCTGAGAGCGAAAGCTTCGATGACAAGGGGCTGGGGCCCGTTCCCTCCAGATGGAAGGGCGAATGTGAAAGCGGAGAGCAATTCAATTCCTCCAACTGCAACAGAAAACTCATCGGAGCTCGATTTAATTTTTCTCTGGGCTACAAATCGCATGTAGTCTATATAAGGTTGTCGTTAGAGTAAATTTATAAATTGGATACAATAGTGATAATATTTGGTAAATAGAGAATCCACATTAATATCTATAGGTAATTTAAATTATGCACGTACCTCAATATCACCACCGTAAAATTATATAATTCTCCACGAGGATGGTTGGGAAGAAAAAAATTCCTAATTCTTGGTTTGGTCTTGGAAGGTAACAATTCAACATTATGGTGGTTGATTTTTAGTAAATTCTAACCCTTTTATATTTTTTCTGACATTAGACCTATTTTATTACAAAGAATGCACTTGAATACCATACTTATACTATTCTTGAGAATTATAAGGTTAAAAAATTAGTTTTTGTTGCCATTATTTTTCTTACTACTATGTTAAGTTTGTTCTAGGATCAAATATTGTATTCTCAATTAACTAGTTTTATTATGTTATAAGAATCGATATTAGGTGAGCTTAATGCCACTCCAAATTATTAAAGATAATTATATGGGTGACTTTAGTTCAATAGAAGATGTAAACAATTTTCATATTATTGTATGGGATCACCAACTAAAAGCAAAGTGCTAGTATCAGCAAGCCAAGAATAACTTGAATTAGAGTCTATCATACTAACTAGTAGCTTGATCAAGGCATCCTAATGCTCTATTTCCCTAAAGTAAATATATATCTATGCATGTTTAATTTAAAAACCATCTTGTATTACTAAGCTATAATGGTTAGCTTATACTAGTAAGAACCATTCTAAAAATAGTTAGTAATACCATATATATTGGTATCTAATTATAGTCAAGTCTCCACCTAATTAGGTAGGGGTTGTCCCCAATTTTCCATGGTTGTCTTAAAACTCTCTACTTTATTAACTTACATCTATGAACATATTTTGTGACCTTATGTTGTTTATAGTTTAAGATTTGAATCAATAAAAACTCTTTTTTATAGACAATATAAAAAGCGCAATAACCAAGACTATGATAATGGAGATGGATGTCACCATTTGATAAATATTTCTTGCCCATTTGTGTATTAATGATAAGCTTATCAAACTTGAAGGTGAAGCTAATCCTTGAATCCATGAGTCCATGAGGAATCCATAGATTTCAAGGTAAATGTTAATAGGTGTAACTAAGTTAAGGATAGGTTTAGATCAAGTCATTTTTCAAGAAGAAATCGGTTTATTCTTTATCTCCAATGATCATAATTTCATATAAGCATGGACATTTATTAAAAATATTAGCCAATAATTTATAAATAAATACATGGACTAAAGATCTCTAAGTGATTCCTAAGTTGACATACAACCATTAGTAGGATAGTGTGAAGGTTGCATTTTGGTAAATGTGCAAAAAAATTATGATTAACTCAAAATTTCCCATCTACTTTGTTAGAACTTTGGTATCAAGTTCAACTTCAGACCCCAACTCCCTATTTAAGTCTATTTTTTCATGACACTGAATTCCATTAGGTGAACCATGTTTAAGTCTAACAAGATGTATACATTACTTACCAAACCCAAAGTGTTATTTAAGTATAATCTAAAGTAATATTACATCTATTTTTAAAGTTAAAATATAACCATGAAATTTTGAATCCTAAGGGTTGAGTAAATTTGCTTAACCATGATCACAAAGTGTGGGATTACTAGGTTAGGATAATACTCAACTTGATGTATGCTATCTTCATTAATTTAATTGTCTATTATGTATATATTAGTTTTAATCCATAAATATCATTGGTCTATTGTCAAGCCATGTATCTATCCTTACCTTTCCCATGTGTTATCATTAACATACCTCAAATTTAGCATGTGAACTTATTTTCCCACTAATTAAATTCTATTAAGCCTCCTATTGGAAAAAATACAATTGATTTATGTATTAGTATATCTAGGCTTGTTTGAGTGGTTATTATACCATTTAATTATATTTTACATCTCCCAATATACAAGGCTTAACACTCAAAAAATATTTATATTTTTGAACATATGATTTAGCATGTCATCGTTATCTCTTGACAGTTCAACGTGTCTTAATGAAAGGTTTTTTATGACTTGACAAAAAAATTTAGAGCTCCAACGAATACATTATACTCAAGCATCATTTGGTTCAATGGTCAAATAGTTGATAGAAAATTCATACTTCATCCATATTCAAAAGTAAATATTTATCATGAAGTGGACGATGTTTAAGAATAACCCAATTTTTAAGGTTGATTTTTCTCTACTATATATGCATAAAGTTTCATAGATAAAGTTTGGAGTTATAGACCTAGAGTGCTAAAGTAATTTTTTTTTAATAGTAATCTCATGTCTATTTGTTATACAAGTTTTAATATAGGGATTACTATTATCATGTAACACCTTCATAGGGCCTCATGCCCAACTCCTAGATTTAAGGCTATTGACCAATTATATTTAAGTCACATTCTCGCATTTGTTTCTATATTTTATACTTGAGGGATTTTTGAACTTGGCCTACTGATTACAATGTGGTTGAGTAGTGAGCCCAAGTCTACCTATAAATGAATATTTATAGCTAAGAACTTGGAATGTGAACTCCATGATAAGTTTATAATGACTTACAAAATGAACTCATTATTTTTATTAGATTAGATTCTTTTATTATAATAATATGGATAATATCTTGGGCATGAGCCCGCAATGCAATCGATGAGTGGTGGCATTGTTGTTGTGGCTAGCAGGGTTCAAGTCTCTAGAATTGTCCCCCAATTTGGAGTGTTGTGTGGTGGAATTGGAGTTTGGGGCCACATTGGGTTCAAGTTTTTGGACTTGACCCCCCTTGGTGTTTGGGCCAGGCTCTCAGGCCTGAGGTCCGCTCACTCATTGGGCTAGTGGGATCACGGGCTTTGTGCCCTTGCTGGGCTACCGTGGGAGTGGGAGTGGCTGTTGTAGGACATCCTTGCCAGAGATGAGGTCCCCCGTTTGTGGCCTCACTGGTTCAAAACTCTAGTCAAAAGAATTTACCTATATAAAAAAGGATAATAACCTAACATTGGTAAAAAAATATTTGGTATGTTTCTAGTAGCCTAGATGGTGTATCATACATATGACAGTGAATCACTTTAAGGATGCCAGAGTCAAATAATCAAATTTATGTATAGATCCATAAGGTTATGAGAAAAACCATTCAATATCATAAGGTTTTAAAATCCTTGGAAACAACTTAGCCAACAACATATCCTTTTATTAATAAACCAACATATGTTGTAGTGAAGGATATTACATGTTTATTTGACTTTCCTAGTTTCCATTATACATTTCAATTCAAGATACCATAAAACCCATAGGTGTTGGATGTAGAAAACCTCAAATTCTAATGGTGTATTCCTATCATCCTTAAATCACTGATTGTTTTTTCTATTAGGAATTGCATCCACTATTTTCTCAATACAATCTATATTTGTACTAGTGCATCTAGGGTAGTGGAAGAAATAACAAGATTTATGGCCACTAGATGAGTATAGGTATTAATTGAAATCACTAGGGGTACAATTGGTATAATGTAATGAAATAATGTAATAAAATGGGAAATAGGTGGACGTAAAAATTGTGACGTGATGTGTGCACAGTATAGAATGGGTACATAGCTGAATGGTCATGGTACAAATGACACAAGTGAGGAGGAATATTTAATGTAGTAGGCTGAAGCTAGTAGAGGGATGAAATAGGGAGTAGATGCAATTCATTAATTTTAGATGTGGGAAGTGTGGATGGGGTGGGTAAAATTAGGAGGTAAGAAATGTATAATAGAGAGGAGTAGATACGAAGAAGGATGAACACTTCAATAAGGACATAGTAGAAAGTAGGGGTTTAATGTTGTGGAAATGGAATCAAGTGGTAGAAGTAGGTAGGTGTTTCTAAGAGGGAGGGGAGGTAGATGCAATTTAAACAAATGATAAATATATCTATAACCAAAAAATTATAATACTTCTAATCTATGGACTCTATTGATAAAACACGTTGGTTAACTATATCCCTTTAGTTGTAATCAAACCATAAGCCAAAACAAAAGATATTGCACCATTCTTGATCCATTAATGGGAATCACATCATAATCTTGTAGATCATCCAAATAGTTCTAAAAAAACCTCCAAAGGGAATTCATTATTTCTATAGTGGGTACCCATTCCTTAAAGGAAGATTATGATCTCAAGTAGCTTGTAGCATAAACAAAGTAATATGGCTATAAGAGATAGGAAGATAAGGAAATATAAATTACTTTTAATTTTAAAAATTCCAAGAGAAACAAAATGACATATCATATCTATAAAAACTAAAGAGGAAATTAAGGGCGGAAATGTTTGGGAAGAGCAATATCACATGATGAAACACATGAACCCTACAAGAAAAGATTTATCAATGGAGTACCAATAAATAGAAATGTATAACCTAATAATATTTAAAAGATGATAAAGCAATGAAAAATATAGATATTAAAACCTAAAATAAATGAGGGTAAGAATCTAATACTAAACCCAAAGGGGTGTACGAGTAGAAAAAAAAAAAAAAAAAATATAAGGATAATTACCATTTAATTGCTTAGAGATAATGATAAAATAATGTGAGTAATAAATAGCGATTAACCTAGTTAAATATTGAACAGAGCTAGGATTCGATCATTAAAATAAATGAATACTAAAAAAATAAATTAAAATGATAGGCATTCTTAAATTTCAAATCAATTATGAAATATGGATGTTGAAGGCACAAAAGCGAGAACAATGTCTAAACCATTGACATTCTTAGAGTTACACTATCTCAAAATTAGAATAGTCCAATAATCATCTATAGGTCAAATATGAGCCCCTTGGGGTCAAACATGAACTCCATGGAAGTGATTTAGTGCATATATTTGATTTGACAAAGAGTAGATTTCTCCAATATATTTCATTATAATCTTATATCCAAGGTGCATAAAAAATAGTAGTATTTAGAATACCTTATTTTATTTGTTAGATTATAAAGGTCATATTCTCCCAAGTCAACCCCCTTGGTGGACCAACTTTATAGATAGGTGAATGTTGAAATATAGCAAACACAAGTATACAATGGCCTATATACATATTTTGATGTAATAGACTCTTTTTAGTGCTCCAAATCCAACTGTGCAAAAAATGATTGTTTCATCTAATGTAGTTATTTCTTATTATTTCCTTCAATGTGTTTAATTGCACAAATAAATGTCTTTTAAATAAAAAGATATATTGAGTATTCCTTTGGATATATAACAAGCCAACTCTAAATATATGTTATCGAAAAGAACCAAAAGTACGATCATTTTAAATTTAGAAAATTAAATTTTAGGTCCAGTCTTAAGTGGCTCAAGATCAAACTTATGGGTCTTCACGAGATTGACTTAGTATAGAAAGAAACACAAATATCAAGATTAAATATATATGGAAGTGTGAGTTGATAATGAGGTGAAAGTGAGAAAATAAGTGTAGATAGAAATAGGATTTAAGTTTGCATGTTCAAAAATATGTGAATGTAAGAGTAAATGAGAATAGATAAAGATCAATGAAGAAGCCAAACTCAATATAAGAAAGTGGTATTTTTTATGTGTAAATGTATTAATTCAATTCTATCAAAATGAGCCCAAACTATGAGATTGACATGGGTATGTAAATTTTACCATTACAAATATATTTCTTTGAAAAACATAATTTAGTAATCTCTCAAATTTCTATGCTCTCAAATTATACATTAATTAAGAATTATAATTTCATAATAATTTTTTTGTTCTATATTTCCTCACACTTACACACACAAAAACATGTACATGCATATTTATGGTTTTATATAGATACCCCCTTCCCACTGTGCCACCCTCTCCCTCTCTATCTATGTATCGATCTATCTACATAGATATATAATTTCATAATTCTTTAATTTTTTATATTTTCTTTGCATGTTTAAAATATTTATTCAAAAATCAACAATCTTTTATATATCCTTATCTTTTAACACATTCATATTTACATTTCAACATATTTTTCACACTTCTTACTTAAAATTAACTCAATAATTTATTCAATTTTTATATCTGTATTCATATATCTAACACATTTATTTAAAAAAAACACAATTCTTTATATTTCTACAACTTTTCTTACATTACAACTCAAACTCAATAAGACATTAAATATTTTACTTTTCTTCATAAGACATTTCTTTTAACATCTACAATTCTTATCTTTCTAAGATTCTTGTGACATTTCAACTTCATATTTTATGAAATGTCTGTCTCTTTTCTGGTATCTTATTTCTTTGAAAATTCTAACTCATTGATTTATTCAACTAGTATGTGTTTTAGTCGGTATATGCACATTTAGTCGACAGCTCTATGTTTCTGCGTATTTTCTCTCATAACTGCATCTCTTTCGAAATTCAAGTCAATAGACTTGAATTTCCGCTTTTGCTTCGAAAAGGATCTGTTTGAAAATCCTTACAAAGTGATCTGTGTTTCCGCGTGGATAGATCCTGATATTTTCTCTCATGTGGACAATTTCTACACATGTAATTTTCTCTTCATGTTATCTGCGTGACCAAGACTTTGCATTGACATCGAAGTCTTCCCTGCAAGTAATTTAAGGGAATCCTCCCTATCTTCATAACAACCAACTCATTTTCCTGCATGTTTGCTTATCCCCTGGTTCTGAGTTATTCACAATGAGTAGCAGCATGCCAATCATCACGCTCACAATATTGCTCTTGTTCTTGCTATCCACTACAGCAAGTGATGAAAATACAAGGAAGCCATATATTATTCATATGATGAAATCCATGAAACCCGAGCACTTCAGTTTACATGAGCACTGGTATCATTCAATTCTTACTGAGGCAACTTCTCCTGGTTCCACCTTAGATCCAAGTGTCTTGCTCTATACGTACGATGTACTCCTCCATGGCTTTGCTGCCAAGCTGACCAGTGCGGAGGCTGCAGCTTTGGAGAGCGCGGATGGGTGTCTGGCTGTGATTCCATCCTCTCTCAAGAAGCTTCATACCACGCACTCACCTCAGTTTCTCGGCCTCGCCGGTGGCGGAGGACTGTGGTCGCAACAGTTAAATCGTGGAGAAGACGTGATAGTGGGCTTGGTGGACACGGGAATATGGCCTGAGAGCGAAAGCTTCCATGACAAGGGGCTGGGGCCTGTTCCCTCCAGATGGAAGGGCGAATGTGAAAGCGGAGAACAATTCAATTCCTCCAACTGCAACAGAAAACTCATCGGAGCTCGATTTAATTTTTCTCTGGGCTACAAATCGCATGCAGGCGAGGATTTCATATCAGCAAGAGACAGCGTGGGCCACGGCACACATACTGCTTCTATTGCTGCGGGATCTGCTGTAAGGGGAGCGAGCTTCAATGGCTTTGGTAATGGAACTGCCATGGGCATGGCGCCTGCGGCCCGACTGGCCATGTATAAGGCATGCTGGGGACTCGAAGGCACGTGCGATGACAGTGATGTAGCTGCTGCTATGGAAAAAGCCATCCAAGACGGCGTCGACATTATTTCTCTCTCAATTGGCAGTGTGTTTGAGAATCCATTCTATTTGGATCACCAAGCGCTGGCGGCATTCGGTGCCATAAAGAAGCATGTATTTGTTTCAGCCTCTGCTGGTAACTTAGAGATTCAATCAGGGTTTATCTCAGCTTCCCTTTCAAACACGGCACCCTGGATAACTACTGTGGGGGCCAGCAGTATGGACAGAGAGTTTCTTTCTCTCGTGAAGCTCGGCAATGGAAAGATGTTCAAAGGCTCGTCGCTTTACAGAGGAGCTGGGATTCAAAGTCTGCCTCTGGTATACGATTATTGCAGCAACCTCGGTGTCGACCCACACCTTTTCAAAGGTAAAGTTGTGATGTGCAATTTCCATGTTAATTCGACGGAAACGGCAAGGCTTCTCAAGGACGCGGGAGCAGCAGGAATGATATTTGTTAACCCTGAATTCTTCGGTGCCCCAGCCGAGCCCATCGACCAACCATACTTACCGGCTACCAGAGTAAGTTTTTCGACGGGCGAAAAGATAAAAGCTTACGTTAACAGCACGGCGGCGCCTACGGCCACCATCAACCCCACGGGGTTGACAGTGGTGGGTAAAGCAATCGCTCCCATCGTGGACACGTATTCTTCGCGGGGTCCGAGCTTCGCATATCCGGACGTTCTTAAGCCGGATTTAGTTGCGCCAGGTGTTAATATCCTGGCTGCATGGAAGGATGGCGGCTTCAAGATAGAGTCTGGGACGTCAATGGCGTGTCCCCACGTCAGCGGCATTGCAGCGATCATACGAGCCTCCCATCCGACATGGAGTCCTGCGGCAATCAGATCGGCACTCATGACTACGGCATCCACGCTGGACAACAGAAACCAGTCCATCAAAGATGCGCTCACCTTGCGAGCCGCGGACCCGTTTGCAATGGGTGCAGGTCACGTAAATCCAAGGGCCGTGGAGCCGGGGCTGGTGTACGATTTGGGCCCTCAAGACTACATCAATTATCTGTGTGGTCAAAAC
>VDFB02228065.1:0-27356 GCA_007258455.2 Sequoia sempervirens
ACTCTACCAAATAGTTTACCATAGGAACAATAAAAGTAGAGGCTTTGAAAGGAACTCCATGAAAACCAAGCTCTCTAAATGGTATGTCAAACTCTAGTTCAAAATATTTTAGATGAGGCTACTCCCATATAAGCTCTCTTACTCGCTTGACAAATTCTTGAAACTCTATATTGATTTTATTTTTCTTGTCCCTCTCTTGTTGTTCTTCCTAAATTTCATCAAGATCATACATTTACCTTCTTGCCCCTCCTAATGTTTGAACCACATCCATTACCTCCACATAAAACTGGACATCCTTGGTCTTCTTGGTTCCCACACCATGATATGGTTATGCAAATGAAAATGATGCAAAGTAATCATCTCCTTCTCTATTGGCTGGAAGAATGCATGCTTAATGTTTTGATACATGATATCAGCTCTCTCTTCTTCTCTCATGGTTGAATACCGAAATCTAATATGGTGGGCCTCCAAAGTTCTAGGCAGCTTTCTTCCTCTTCCACCAAATGTTGGCCTGATCCACACGTTTGCCATCCTAATTGGCTTTGTTTTTGAAAGTTGAAGTTTCTCTTGAGTCACCAATGTAGCTCTCTCTACCTTTTTAGACTCTTTCATTGCTACATATCATCTATGGGATTTAATCATTTGTACCACATGGTTGATGTGCTTTGAATCCTTGCATCTAAAGGAAATTTCCTTAACATAAATACTACTAGGGAAATTCAATGTTGCCATTGTAGATGGCATTAAAGCCAGTACCTGCAACATTGAAAATTACCCTTACATAAGAATTTCCTCCATCTTGTTAATTGGCTTGTAACACTCTTGATGGTGGCTACATGAAATTTGATTATGATTCCTCTTCTACATCTAAGGGTTTGTATCCTTGATCTAACTCTTCTGAATTATTAGAATCAGAATCACTGGCTTCCATATTCAAAAATTCCCAACCAACATCTTCAATAAATTTATCTAGATCATCAGTAATACTCTTCAAAATTGGTCGCTAGTTCAAGTTCATTCTACTTTCATAATACTTTATATCCATGGAGTTCAGCCATTCCTTGATGCCATCAAGCGAAGATTGAGGAATGGTGTACATGTGGAGTACATCCGACTTGAAGTCTTTGAAAACAATAGCCATATCAAATTCCTTTTGCCCAAGTCCTACTCTCTCAAGGTTAACAATCTCAATCTCACTAATAGTGATTACTAAGAAAGGTAATTCCACCAACTCTACCAAACAGTTTACCATAGGAACAATAAAAGAAGAGGCTTTGAAAGGAACTCCATGAAAACCAAGCTCTCTAAATGGTATATCAAACTCTAGTTCAAAATATTTTAGATGAGGCTACTCCCATATAAGCTCTCTTACTCGCTTGACAAATTCTTGAAACTCTGTATTGATTTTATTTTTCCTGTCCCTCTCTTGTTGTTCTTCCTAAATTTCATCAAGATCATACATTGACCTTCTTGCCCCTCCTAATGTTTGAACCACATCCATTACCTCCACATAAAACTGGACATCCTTGGTCTTCTTGGTTCCCACACCATGATATGGTTATGCAAATGAAAATGATGCAAAGTAATCATCTCCTTCTCCACTGGTTGGAAGAATGCATGCTTAATGTTTTGATACATGATATCAACTCTCTCTTCTGCTCTCATGGTTGAATACCAAAATCTAGTATGGTGGGCCTCTAGAGTACCAGTCATCTTTCTTCCTCTTCTACTAAATGTTGGCCTGATCCACAAGTATGCCAGCCTAATTGGCTTTGTTTTTGAAAGCTAAAGTTTCTCCTGAGTCACCAGTGTAGCTCTCTTTACCTTTTCAGACTCTTTCATTGCTACAGATCGTCTCTAGGATTTATTCATCTGTACCATATGGTTGATGTGCTTTGAATCTTTGCATCTAAAAGAAATTTCCTAAACATAAATACTGCTAGGGAATGTCAATGTTGCCATTGTAGTTGGAATTAAAGCTGGTGCCTGCAATGTTGAAAATTATCCTTATATAAGAATTCCCTCCATCTTGTTGGCTTGTAACACTCTTGATGGTGGCGACATGAAATCTGATTCTGATTCCTCTTCTACATCAGAGGGTTCATATCCTTGATCTGACTGTTCTGAATTATTAGAATCAAAATCACTAGCTTTCATATATTCAAAAATTCCCAACAACCATCTTCAAAAAAATTATCTGGATCATCAGTAATACTCTTCAAAATTGGCTGCCAGTTCAAGTTCATTCTACTTTCATAATACTTTATATCCATGGAGTTCAACCATTCCTTGATGCCATCAAGTGAAGATTGAGGAATGGCGTCAATGCAGAGTACATCCCACTTGAATTCTTTGAAAATAATAGCCATATCAAAATTTTCCTTTTTCCCAAGTCATGCTCTCTCAAGGTTAACAATCTCAATGTGATCTCAAGTATTAGCTAGGAAATTTGAAATTTTATTATGGTACATGTGCACTTTGATATGATGTACTATGATTGTGGTTTCGTCTCATATGTTGTAATATTAGATATATAACAAAATATAAATTATTGCATGAAATAAATAATAACTTTTCATTCTAAATGTTTTTTTTTTGCAGAACACGAGTCTTCTAGAAGATCAAGATGATCCTCAACATGATATAGATCCACAAAATATTGGTTCTATCGGTACAGATCACATGGCAGAGGATGATGATGACGCAGATGCAGAAGACATCGAGACCAATGACAATGATGATGATGACCACGATGACGACAATGACAACGACGACAATGACGACGACGACGATGATCATGATGGTGATGATGATGATTAGACAGTTGGTGATAGTAACCAGTGACATTCATGATCATATAGACTACATCATGGATCGTCACTGATATATCGTTATGATGACTCTTTTCATGGTTACTATCATATGTGGGTGATCCCATAATACTGGTTTACAATTTTTGGCCAAATTGGACACTGAATTGATTTTTTCTAACTAAATCTTCACTTTCGGGCACCTATAGCGGCTAAACCGTGAGGAATTTGAAGATGATGCAAACTAGGGATTTGTAGCATTTTGTTTGTAGATTCTAAATATATATTTTTCAAAAATTTTGGAATCATATTGTACTTCTTTCTCCATCTCCTTCGAAAACTAGTTTTTTTTTTATTAAACGTCATTTTTAAGGAGTAACGCTCACCATATAACACATAACTTTTTTTCCATTAAGGATAAAATTCTATTTTTTTTGAATTTAGATTTGTAACTATGATATCTAGTGCTTCCAATTGGTTTCATATTGTTTTATTGAATATTTTTTCCTTAATCAAGTTTTGAAGTCCAAATTTTTTTGTATGTATCGAAATTCAATTTTTTTTTTGTTGGATCAAGGACTTCAATATCTAGTGCACTCATATTTAAAAAAAAAATATTGATAATATTCTATTTTTCCACATGTGCAAAACAGAGAGCTTGATTTTTGATAGAAAACCTACATTCACAACAAATAAAAAACAAATATAATAATAAATTAAATTTATTTAAAATTATACTTTTTGGGAAGCTTTTAATAAGGACTACATACTTACAAAAAATAAATTTTAGATGAATTCATTTGATCCCCCAAAAGGTAAATCAATAGTGGTTTTTTATCAACATTTTGATAGGTGTAAAGGAGACTCTATTACAGGTATGGTTTAAAACTAGCAGGGTTATATCCAAGTGGGTTTGATCTAAGGTAGTTTGATCAAACTCTCTTCAATTGGAATGCTTTAAATGGAACTTTTTAAGGATTAAATCATTATATTTTCTAAAAATATGTGATTTTAGCAAAAATCAAAATCTCCCAAAAATTGTAAACCAACTTTGTGGGATCACCCATGTATCATTTTCACGGCCTATAGTGCTATATTATTGAGTTGTATCATATTGACATGTGTATCATTTTCAATTTTTCACTATATCATTTGGACATGTATCATCTTGACTTGTATAAGTTTGAGCTACATAATTTATCAAAAAAAATTATATCATTTGTACTGGTATCATTTTCACTTACGTCGACTGTTGGACATGTATCATTTTGACATGTTTTTAATGTATTGGCATATTTGACTTTCACTTGTTTTCATTATATATGATGATGATCTTATCAATATTGACTTGTCAATTTATATATATTAAAAGCAGTTGATGATTTTTGGATGGATATTTATTACATATGATGATTTTAATTTACTGCTTAGGATGGATGTTGTCAAATTCAATTAAATTATAGATATTTGACTCATTTGTTTTAATTATAGATGATGATCATGTTACAATAATAGTTCAGGCAGTGATGAAAGGTAAAATTAATGCTTGGCACCTCTAGAACGTAATTGAAAGTTTTGCGGTGGGCCACATTAAAAGAGGTGGTAATGTGGAAGCGGATGTCTTATCTAAATGGGCTTTAAATTTTGGTGAAATGGTGGAATTTAGGTTGGAGGATTTTAGAGGTGTTAAGTTAGAGGACTTAGGTGAAAACACAGTAGAGGACAATGCCTTAAATGAACAAGGTGGCGAAGTGAGTGAGGTAGGTTTGACATGACAAGTGAAGGCAGGGGTGGCGAGTGGTGGTGAAGTAGTACTTCATTAATAGAAAGTGTGAGAAATCCAAGATGGTGTTAAATGCAAGCCCTCAATTAAGATCTGTTAATTACATTTGGAAAGGGCCGAGAAAAACTCTGCAACAAACTTTAGTGGTGGCGGCGCTGGTTGTTAGGAGAAATGGAAGCCAATTTCACCTTCTGGTCACGAAGATCTTTGGGCCCGTTTTATGGAGAGGCGTTCGGAAAATTACTGGAGGGCCTTTTCCTTGTTGATGACAAGTGGCTAGTACAGTGTGCAAAAATTATTTGTGGTAGGGATTTTGGCTCTCTAAAACATAGATACCAAATCAACATGGACATTTACTCCTTAATTGTGGTGTGGGGCTTGGATTTAGGTGAATTAGTGGAAATGGTGAGGATGGTGATGTAGAAAATTATGCATGAGGATTTTTTGGTAAGCATGGAGTCCATTCTCAAATGGGCAGTTTCAGGTGTAGTTTTAGATTATTTTGAAGGACTAGTAGATGATGAAATTGAGGAGCTCTATGGGAGACCGAGGCTCAAACCCTTTATTCGTTGGCCTGAAGGAAAATACAAAGCTCATTGTCATGAGGAAGCGTGTTTGGGGTGGAAAGCGCTCAAACTCTTCATGGAACAAGCAAAGGAAGAGATGAAGGGATTGGAAGCAAAAAGGAAGCACCAGAAGAAGAAGTTGGGGAAGCGCCAGAAGAAGAAGCCTTTGAAGGAGATACAAAAATTATAGTGTGGAGCGGGTGGAGCTCATTAAGACTGGTCGTGTTTTTCTATGTCTGATTTTGAATTATCCCTCCACTTTTGTTGTATTAAAGCGTGTAACTCTGAACACTATTAATGATGGTTATTTTTTGTAAGGATTTTATTGGTAAACAGTTACAGGGGTTACGGGGTTTATTTAATGTTTTACACTACATGTTAAGGTGCCTCTGGTTTTTGTCGTTTACTGTGGAATTTGGATGGGTAATGACACTGAACAATAGATGTACTTATTTATCTTTACAAGCAATACAAAATTTTCATGTTACCGACCCAAAAAAAATAATTGTCTTGTTATTTAATCATATGAGTTAAATAATTAAATTACTTAGTCTATAATCATATGAGTTATTTAAGAGGCATGATATATTTAACTAATTAAATTGAAATAAAACATATTTTAAAATTAATAAAAGGAAGCAAAAAAAGAAGCATTTTTAGAAGCAAAAAAGGAAGCAACAATGGAAGCCAAACTAGAAGCAATCTTGGAAGAAAAATTGGAAGCAAAATTGGAAGCAAACATGGAAGCAAAATTGGAAGCAAAACTGGAAGCAAAACTAGAAGAAAAACTGGAAGGAAAATCGGAAGCAAACTGGAAGCAAACTTGGAAGCAAAATTGGAGGAAAAACTAGAAGCAAAACTAGAAGAAAAACTGGTAGTAAAATCGGAAGCAAACCTGGAAGCAAAACTAGAAGCAAAAATGGGAGTAGACATAGAAGCAAAACCAGAAGCCTAATTGGGTGCTAATTTAGGCACTATTTTCGATGCTATTTCCTAGTGCTATTTTAGTTGTTAACAGAGGTGTTATTTTCAGCGCTATTTCTTGGCACTATTTTAGGCGCTAACGAGGGCACTGTGATTTTCCAGCACAAAAGTCGGCGTAAAAGTTGGCGCCAAGATGAGCATGCCTATTTGCACCGAGTTTAGCGCCGACCAACTCGCCCAATTCGTGGACTAGAATACACTGAAATCTGGCGCTATTTTAGGCGCTATTTGTCTATTCTACTATAGTGGAAAGAGTGAGATAAAGGATGTGATAGATACAAGTAATAGAGAGGGAGAGAGAGAGGTGGAGGGAGAGATAGGGAGGGAGAAATAGGGAGTGTAGTGAGAGAGAGAGAGAGAGATATATGAAGATAGAGATAAAGAGGAAGAGAGATATATAAATAGATAGAGATGGAGGGAGATAAATTTAGAGAGGATAGAAGAGAGAGTGATAAAAAGAGGGAGATATAGAGAGATAGATAGAGTGGGAGAGAGAGGGGGAAGAGAGAGTGAGAGATGCAAGGAGAGGCTAGGAGATAAAGATATGGGGAGAGATAGAGATGAAAAAAGAGATATGGGGAGAGAAAGAGATGAAGATGGAGATGGAGAGAGAGATATATATAGAAGGAGAGAGGAAGAGGGAGAGGTAGAAATGGAGATAGAAAGAGGGAGAGATAAAGTGCTCGAGGGAGATACAAAGAGAGAGGGAGAGAATGAGAGAGGGAGAGATGGAAGGATAGAAAGATAGAGATTAGAATTTATAAATATATAGAATTAGAGATTAAAAAAAGATATGGAGGGAGAGAGAAATGGTGGAGATAGAGAGAGGGGGAGAGAAGGAGAGGGATATAGATATATGGGAAGAGAAAGAGAGAGATATGGAGATATATGAGAAGACGAAAGGAGAGAGGTATAGATAGAGAGATAGATAGGGGAATAGGGGGAGATAGGGAGAGAAATAGAATCAAACAATGGCTAGCGTGGAGTGTTATTTTCATTACATACTCCATATTTCTCCCTCCCTATCTCTATCCCTATATATCTCTCTCTCACTCACACACTCCTTGACTCTCTCTCCCTATCACTATCTATATTTCTTTATCTTTTCCCCCTCTCTTTATCTCTCTATCTCTCTCTATTAATTATATCTATCTTCTCCTTTATCTCTCACTCTCACAAAAGATTCATATATGAAATGCCTTCAAAGTAGTAAATTAGTAAATATATTTTAAAATTGTATATTTTTATTAGATACTATAAATTATATATTTAGATATTTTTATGTAATTATAATTATTTTTTATATAAAAATGTCTATTCTAATTATATTTTATATTAAATCCTTTGTCAAGCTTGCACATCAATAGATTGAATTAAACCCTCTTTCATTGCATTGGACTATTCAATAAGAAAAATGAAAGTTTTCAATGAGATTTTTAATGGTCGGGAATTTTTTCTCATGATGTCCACTCATTTTGAGTGTCAAGAGAAAATGAAAAGCCTTTCCCAATGATAGTCTCCATATGCATTGCATGCCACTTGTACACATAGTCAACAATGTGCGGTCCAATAAAGATTATATACGCTTTGTACAATAAAGATTATATACGCTTTGTAGACTTAGACAATCAGGATAGATTATATCATCTTGCATTGTTACAAACATCATTTTAGCCTTTGACCTATCAAGTTAGTTTGGTCCCTCTCTACGACATAATAATAAGTTAACTCATAAACTCCTCGTCCATGTCCACCACGTGCTTTAGTGGAAATTGATGAACGGACAAGACCGTTGAAATTGTCGAATGACTCGATCTTTCTCAATAGTCTTGCATCATTCTAACATGTTCTAAGTTGTCGATCAAGAAAGTCAACCAATTGAATTCATATAAAGAAAACCTTCAACATAATAAATTTTACTTTTCAAATTTTATATAAAAATAAAAAATTTATTTGAATAAATATATTAAACTTTGATTTTTTAAATCTTTTAAAATTCAAAGTATACTAATAATAATTAAATTTTAAAACTTATATTCCACACTTTTCAATTTAAAGGTACTTTTTAATTTCAATTCTAACATTTATAAATGTCGGATTTTTAAGATTTATTCCATAGACTTTCGATTGCATTCCATAGAGCTTGGAGTGCATGTACACCGTCCACTGCAATATTATTAAGAGAGAATATCGTCACTACCTATATAGGCAATTCTGTCAGTATATCACACTTAAACGAAGTACGGCGAGGATACCAAAGTTGATGTGACAAATTTGATGCCACAACGTCACAGATTATCATGTCAAGAGTGGAAACAATATATTCCATTCCCAGATATGACATGGCTTCATTCCCCTATGCTCAGATACCCGCTGCCCATCCAAGCGGAACTTCCTTGGGCATCATCCCGTGTGGAAAGAGCTCATTAACACCTCATGTGCTTACACTTGACAAAGCGATGGATCCTCCCAAACCCGACTCTTTCCCCCATTTTCTAGATGGAAATTTTCTATCGAGACAGACTTGCCTAGTACGTACCAAGCGTTAACGTCCAAAGTTTTGGATTTCTGATCCTTTCTCCTCCCACCGTCTTTTGTCGTAAAAAATGGTAAAATATCACGTCCCTGCCAGGATTCCCTTGAAAATATCTTATTCAAAGCAATAAGAGTGGTGAGGAAATCATTTACTTGTGCAGGCGAGCGGTGACCATGGCTCAGTATGACTTTCGTTGCACTTCATACGAGATGCTCTTCTCTTGTGTTGCGCTAATACCTCTTACCTTCATCTTGATAGCGCACTTGTTCCGCAAAAAATCGGATGGGGTGACTCTTTATCCCATACTTGGCTTTCTCCCTACCCTGATAAAAAATCGGCACAGGTTTCACGACTGGGCTACAGACATACTCCTTACTTCTCCCTCCGCTACAGCCAAATACTACCGCCCAGTAGGAATAATAGGGCATATCACTGCCAACCCTGCAAATGTGGAGCATGTCCTCAAAACAAGACTTGAAAACTATGAAAAAGTACCCCGCTTGAAGTTTCTTGTGCGGGATTTCTTGGGCAGCGGAATCTTCAACGCCGACGGAGAGCTGTGGAAGATGCAGAGGAAGGCTGCCAGCTATGAATTCAATACCAAGTCCCTCAGAAATTTTGTAGTCGAGACGGTGCATTCGGAGATTACAGATCGCCTCATGCCCGTCCTTTTCAGTGTCTGTAACGGAGAATTGTCTGTAAATTTGCAGGATGTTCTGCAGAGATTTGCCTTTGATAACATTTGCAAGGTAGCCTTCGGAGTGGATCCTGCGTATCTGCATCCCTCTCTCTCAGAGCTGGCCTTTGCCCGAGCATTCGACGATGCCACGGAATTAAGTTTTGGGAGGATCTTCTACAGCGTGCCCTTTGCCTGGAGAATAAAAAAGATGCTCAATATTGGCTCTGAAAGGCGCCTGCGAGAAGCGATCGCTGTGGTGGACGAATTTGCACTGGGTATTATTCGATCCAGAAGGAAGGAGATTGCAGAGATGCAAAGTAAGGAAAGTGGCCCGCTCAGAGACGACCTTCTTTCCAGATTCATGGCAAATTTTGGCACAGACGCTGACAATTCGGCTGAGATTGAAGAGAAAGCAATCCTGACTGACAAATCCGATCTATTTCTGAGAGATATGATTGTTAATTTTATGTTGGCAGGCAGGGATACATCGTCCACTTCTCTGACGTGGTTCTTCTGGGTGCTGTCCTCTCATCCCACGGTGGAAGAAGGTATTCGCCGTGAAATTACGGAGATCTTAGCAAAAAGAAAAGAGCACAGCGACATGGATGAAGAAGGTGATAAGGGGGTTGTTTTTAGCTACGAAGAATTGAGAGAGATGCAATACCTGCACGCAGCTGCGTGTGAGTCTCTGCGCTTGTATCCTCCCGCGCCCGTCAATTCCAAAGCTGCTCTCCAAGACGATTTTTTACCAGACGGTCGATTTGTGGGTAAAGGATGGACTGTTGACTACAGTACATACGCAATGGGCAGGATGAAAAGTATTTGGGGCGAGGACTGCAACGAGTTTAAGCCAGAGAGATGGCTGAAAAACGGGGAGTTTGTGGGAGAAAATGCGTACAAGTTTGCAGCCTTCAACGCGGGGCCTCGGATATGTCTGGGAAAGGAGATGGCGTTTATTCAGATGAAATCAGTGGTGGCTTCCGTTGTCCATAGCTTTAACGTGAAGGTGGAAGAGGGATTTGTTGCGGCCTACACACTTGACTTCAACATGCGCATGAAGGGAGGACTGCCGGTAACCCTTACAAAAAGGCGTAATTAATTTTATGTAGATGACATTGAAAGGATACGCGCAGTTGTTTACTATTTTGTTGTGGTCCTGAAGTCGTCGGTAACTCTGTGAAGCACAAATATGCATGTGCTGCGTTCAAATTCGTAGTTTAGGTTTCTGTTTGAAAGACTGCCTACCATATGTTCTTAGCTTTGCTGTTTAAATTTTTCTTATTCAAAATGTTTTTAGCTGTCTTGGATGTACTTTTTTAAAGGAAATACATGTATTGTTTTGTTGTGCTGTTCACTTGTGAGGATGACGAAAATCACTATTTTTTAATCGGCATTAGAATTTTTATTTTTTACAAATTTAAAATGATCTTATATTTATTTACAAATAAGGTTGGGAGGTGTGACTCATAATACAACTCGTCACATCAACACATCTAATAAGAAATGTCCTTTTAAAATTTGATCAAAATTTAATCATAGAATCCCTAGTAATTGAACAAAAAAATCATTTATGGTTAGAATAATATCATATTCTTATTTAAAATATAACTTATATGACCCTTAAATGGTCTCAATACCTTTTGGTAACCATAAATCATGTTATCGCTAACCTTTATATCCAATACAAATGATCCAATAGTTGAACACAAAAATACTATGTATTGTTATAAAAACAACATATTATTATTTAAAATACAACTTATATACAACTTTAAATTATCATAAAACTTTTTGACAACCCTTCACATTTCATGATAAAATACAAGGTATTTATTGTGCCCACCTGTATTGTAATCCATATTTTATAAATGCAAATGGAAAGCAAGTGCAATGAAAAGCTTCCTATCCTAAACTAGAACAAACAACAAATAGAGCATGCAAAAGAAGTTCAAATAAAATAAAAAAACAAATATTACCAAGAATCCATTTCAAAATGTGATTTTCTCCAATAATTTAGGATGTGGATATTTTGTGCGCAAAAGTCACCTATTTTGACAACATACAATTAGCATAAAAATGGACTGATTGGAATACATAGGACAATATCTCAATTTATAGATTTTTGGGAAGGATAATGGATGATGGAGATGTAACATGAAGATCAAAGGTGAACGATGAATGAGAAGACTTTCCTAGGATTAAGGAGAGAATTAAGGGTTATGATGTAGGTTGTTTGAAAATGAAGGGCTAGGATGCACTTACTAAAAATAGTAAATTGTTGCAACCATAAGAAATGTGAGGGATGTGTGCATTTAGGTACCCTTTATTCTTAAAATTTGGTTGATGGAATAGTCGTTAATCAAATAATAAAATTATTGAATTACTTTAACTATGTGAAGTGAAAGATAGGATAATTAAATAATAAAATTATTTAATTTTATGTGTGAGAGGAAAATTAACTAATTAAATAATATATGGGGTATATTAGGTGAGATTAATTAACTTAATAAATCAATCATTTATTTAATCTGATATGTCTTTTGTATGGAATAATGAATACTTGGATTTAATTGGATTACATTGGATTATGATTACAATAAAGGTATGGGTATGTGCAAGATCATCATGGAAAAAGGAAACCCTTAAGTGGCGAAAAATTTAGAAAATCAGAGTTAGGCAACTTGACATAAAAAAATTGAATAAGTTATCTATATTATTTAAAAAATATGTAAGAATAGAATTTGTAGTAAATTGAATGTAGTTTATAAACTACTAGGTTTTTTTTTGTTTTTTTTAAATCTATTTGGTGAAAATTTGAAATTTCAATGCAGTAGTACTTAAATTTTAGGGAAAAAATAAGAAGTAGGTGTCTTTCTGTCCACCCTAACCACAATAAAATGATAATATTTTTTTATAATATTTTAGATATAAGTATAGGACTCATGTCCCGATGTGATGCATATTTTTTTATAATTTGTTTCCAAGTAAATAATTAATTATGAATTTTTTATTACAACTTTTAAAAAATATAAAAACTCATATGTTTGACCACCTTAACTTGGTCAAAACTTCATGAAATTCATTTTTTTTTTAATCCTATAGTATGCAAAGCATAGAATGTGACACATGTTTCGGATTCAAAAAATGTGATACTGTTTGAAAGCTTTAGATGTTTTTCAATCAACCTATCAATTTGGACTTTAGTCATAATTCAAATAGAAAATGAATAATAATTATTTATTAAATTCAAAGTAAAGCATAATCTATATTGGTGGAAAGATGAAAATCTCCTTTAAAAACCCTTTTTGTTTCATCAATTTTGGGTAAATAAAAAGTCATCAGCCACATACCCTACACATACCCATCATATCGCCACTTTTTGGCCCATCATGATCTACACATACCCGTACATGCTTATAAAAGCATGAAAAAGAAAACCTTAGATGAGGATTGTGTTAAATTATGACAAGTGTCTTAATCTCATGCAATGAGACAACTTGACCTATATTTAATCCAATCTAATTAATGAAAAAGCACTCCTTAGTTTAGCTTAAGTGTCTTAATAATTAATTAATTATCAAGTGATGTCCTAATTACTTTGGAACACCCCCTCTTCAGATCAACTTAGGGAGAAGCTATAAAACCTTGATGAAAAATGAAATGATGGATGCATGGATGGGTCCCAGATACAAGTCTTGATGAGGTACTCATGTACAAATAAATGAATCTCTCATAACTAGAGAAAATGAGAAAACTACATGGGAAAAACTCCTCTCCAAAAGAGAGAAATGAAATGGGTCTGCACTGGTGAAAGAAGGATAGAAGGAAGACTCAAAGTCACCCCCTAAGGATTTCTTTTTCCACAAAAGTACAATAGATTGCCCCATAATAGGAGAGAGAAAATGAGGATATGAATCCCCCTCATAAATAAGTAGTTCATATGCCAATGATGAACACGTAAAGACATATTATGATTTGTTTCTTACAAATAGCATTTCTCCTCTTAGGAAGAAATAGATCCACTAATGATTGGAAAAGCCAATCCAGAAAGATGGGTGAATCAAGAATCCAAATCCAAATGATGTGGGTTTTTTAAAAGTTCTATATCCACATGTTGGAAAGAGATGATGTCAATCCAGAAACTATTGAAGACTAATTTATAACAAGTTGCAAAGGCAATGAAGATTATGGGCCAACATTGATGATGTGGTTGTCAATAAAGAGGAGATGAATTTCCTCAAATTAATCCTCTAGTTCTAAAATCTGAGACTCTACAAACAGGGATGATATGTCTGCAAGATACATATCCCAAGTAGTTATGTTTGGAAGAGGATGAATATCTTGTTGCACTAAATTAATGCAGGCCAAGGATGTGGCGATGTCAAGCTAATCAAGAACAACAGAGGATGATGGTGTAGTCTCAATCTGAAGAGTGGGAATATGAAGACAAGCCTTTGAACCATCAGAACATGTAAGACCTATGATATACTTAAGCTCCTTTAAAGTATCATCATCAAAGGGTATGGAATCTACATCTATAAGAGGAATGAGACAATCTACAACTAGATCACATAAGAATACAATGACTCATTATGACATGACGAAAAGACTGAGATATAATGAAATATGGTAGTGGTATTAGCACAATTGAAATACCAAGAGTGAATCAAACACAAAATGATAAAAAATCCCATAAGAATACAATGACTCATTATGACATGACCAAGGTGATCTAAGAGGCATGTAGAATAACTCACCCTATTAGTGCTCCTAAATCTTACACAAAATATGCAACTCTTTCTACCCCTTTGAAATCCTACAACCATAAATTATCCATCAATAAGACTAGCTTGTGTATAAAATAGTAAAAATAACAATACATATACATCCATCCAAATTTACTTAACACATGCATTTATGTAATTGTTTAATTTAAATGAAATCAAAATAAGATGTCTATATAATTGTTACTATATCTAGACTAGAGATCAATACAAATAAGGATTTAAAAATTTAGGTCCATGTTACACACAAGCTTGAACAAACTTATATAGTGGACTATAGGAATTGGTAATTGTCTCTACTACCCTTTATCTAATAAGTAGGTTAAAGGAATGAAGGTCAAATATCCTTATAAATTGTGTTGAAGGAAGGAATAACTGACCACTAATGAACCTTTCTTTCAAGTGTCCCCCGACAACCACCACCTTGAATATAGACTCATGTCTCTTAGCCTTTTTGCATATTATTATGGAAGAAACCTAAAAATATATGTTTTATTTTTTATAACACAATCCATTGGAGAGGGTTGCACATAGATTCTAGTACTCTAATTTTAAATTCAAATTCTATTAATTATCAAGCCAACTTTCTAGGAATACAATAGTTACTCATCAATTTGCATGCCAAAGGGCTTGACTTGTGTATCTAGGACTTTTATTTCAGGGTATCATCCTAGTTCATTTTAATCATTGATTCATGACACAAAATTCTTTGCATTTAGTCACATTCATCACAATTTTATTCATATCAAATATCAATTTACTCCATCTTACTTGAATCAACAATTGCATTCTCTATTTAAAGTATTTTTAACATTATATTGGCCATGATTCTTGATTTCTATCAAGGATGAAAATTTTCTTCACCCTATTTATAGCAAGGCTCTAAAGGTACTTTTTAGCACTATTACTTTCTAAGATGTAGATATAAGAACATGGAAGTAAGATCTATAAAAAAAATTTGCCACATGAAATTGCACCATGTTGGAGATAGGTCCAACAATCCAATGACACAATGGAACTAACCTCAAGGTGTGGGACCTTACAATTGAGGTAAGATCTCCAAATAAGGATAGCTTCCTCTCTATTCTAGATGCAAAGATGTTGATCTTAAACAACCTTGTCGCTAATCCCATTCTATCAGCTTGTAGGAGTAAAGAGAGAGAGAATACATAAAATTAAATGGGTGGTGATGATCGGAACATATTTCTTCTTGCCTTATATTTTGCAAAGAGAGTAAAAAAAAATTAATAAATAATCTTAAATAGTTATTTGGTATATCAATTTTACAAGCAAGCATGAAAGTTGAGGTCTGAAATATCTATTAGAATGCACGTTTATTTCCTACATATGCTTAAGTCCAACTTAGCATTTATTATAGTAGTTGCATTTAATTTTTTTGGTTTGTGCATTGATGTTGGGTGGTTACCTGCAACATTATTTCCCCCATGTTGTTTCTCTCCAGCTTTTTCCTCATGCCCCTTTTACAGGGATTTTTGTACATTATAAAATCTCATTCAATTCAATGCAAAATCATCAACTGGTTTTATGTGAAAGTGTTTTTTTGGTGTGAAGATCAAGCTCATGGATGCACTCACATGGTATCAGAGCAGTTGATTTGCAACTCCTTACGTGCATTTGTTTTTACACCAGCTAATATTTGTGTCTCCATTGCAGGGTTAGGCTGGAGGCAGAGGAGGTTGATGGTCTGGCTCTGGCCTCCTAATGCAGAGATGGTGTTTTGTTGCACGAGATGAAGGCGTCATTTTTTTGTAGCCTCTTTGTATTGGCCTGTAGCCAATACAATATTAACAATGATGCTCTTGTGCTTCAAGGCACATAAGCATTGCCTCCTAGCATCACGAGCGACGACTTTGGCATTGGATCAATTGAAGATTGTTGCTCTCCCTATGTTATTGGTTGTTGCTCCTCCAAAATCGCATGTGTTGTTAAGGTTTGGAGTTGCGCAACTTTTCGCTGCAGTAATGATCACTCTCTGTCGATCCTAAGTCCCTTCAACTTTCCCAGACATCGTAGACAGAATTGAGCAAGAAAATTCTACTATCTGTTGCAAAATATTCTGGAAAACTTGCTAAAGTTAGGGTTTGGAGTTGCGTAGGTCAGCCCATCATTTTTTTTTTGTTGTTTGGTATTGGAATTTTTAGTCCCACATGCATCAATAATCACTATAGTCTGTGAGATTTATACTCTGCTACAGCAAAGTTTAAGGTGGTGATTGGAAGGCTCGTCTTTGGTCTCGTGTGCACTGTGTTGATGTGCATAGTGATTAGCACGTTGATGTGGCACTTTATGGTCGAGGATTTGGTGTTTGATTCGGCTTGCTCAACAATTTGTTGCTCACCCTAAAGGGCCCAAATTTTTTTGGCGAGCAATTAGTTTTCATGGTCGTATGGAGGGACCAAGAGCTATTGTGGACTCTGAAAGTGCTTAAAATAGGCATTTTTTTTCAAATTTGTGCAACTTTTGCAAATAGAGTTTTTTTTCAACAAATGAAATATCGTCATAAAGATGCTTCGATGAGCTTCACTGTGGACAAGGTCTTTTCTAAAAAATTTACCATTTTATGCCAGTTTTATTAGCTTAAATTTGCAAGTTGTTATTTTTTGCTCTTGGAAAACTTGGTATTTGGGAATTGTAAAATCAATTTGTATCTATTATGGGGGGTGTATATTACATTTTTAGTCCTTTGTGTGCCCTTGTATACAATGTTGGACCCTAGGATTGAATTTCTCACTCCACACAAGTTCTATCACACATGGAAGCTCAAAATGTCACAATTATTGCAATCTTGGGGTCTGTGGCAATTGTTGGATGCCAACCAACCCGAATTCACAAAAACATTTGAGCAATTTTTTCATAGAAATAAAATGGATGAGGCTAAAGGACTCATAGGTCTTCATGTGTCTGATAATTTTTTGTTTCATATTGTTGAGTGTAAAACACCTAAAGAGGTGTGGGATAACCTTGCAGAATTGTATGGTAAGGTCAATCAATTTAGGATCTTACAACTTGAAGCCGATCTCACTTCTCTCTCTCTAGATGTTTTTCCCTCTATTCATTATTTCCTTTCATAGTTCAAATTGATTTCTCAATTAAAAGGACGTGGTCATGCCAAAGAAGATAAGGAGTGTATTTTCTTGATCCTGTCTAAGCTTAGAGGTCCTTTTCAAGTGTTTGCCTCTACCTTCTATTATACTATGGATGCTATGGGGGAAGATCATAAGATGCCTTCTTTTGAGGAGTTTTGTGATCGATTGACAAGGGAGCAGGCCAAGTTGATTCAAATGGATGATCTTCCTAAGATTCATGCTTTAATGCCTCAATCTTCAATTAAAAAATACAATATCAACGTGGACTCTAAAAGTGCTTAAAATAGGCATTTTTTTTCAAATTTGTGCAACTTTTGCAAATAGAGTTTTTTTTCAACAAATGAAATATCGTCATAAAGATGCTTCGATGAGCTTCACTGTGGACAAGGTCTTTTCTAAAAAATTTACCATTTTATGCCAGTTTTATTAGCTTAAATTTGCAAGTTGTTATTTTTTGCTCTTGGAAAACTTGGTATTTGGGAATTGTAAAATCAATTTGTATCTATTATGGGGGGTGTATATTACATTTTTAGTCCTTTGTGTGCCCTTGTATACAATGTTGGACCCTAGGATTGAATTTCTCACTCCACACAAGTTCTATCACACATGGAAGCTCAAAATGTCACAATTATTGCAATCTTGGGGTCTGTGGCAATTGTTGGATGCCAACCAACCCGAATTCACAAAAACATTTGAGCAATTTTTTCATAGAAATAAAATGGATGAGGCTAAAGGACTCATAGGTCTTCATGTGTCTGATAATTTTTTGTTTCATATTGTTGAGTGTAAAACACCTAAAGAGCTGTGGGATAACCTTGCAGAATTGTATGGTAAGGTCAATCAATTTAGGATCTTACAACTTGAAGCCGATCTCACTTCTCTCTCTCTAGATGTTTTTCCCTCTATTCATTATTTCCTTTCATAGTTCAAATTGATTTCTCAACTAAAAGGACGTGGTCATGCCAAAGAAGATAAGGAGTGTATTTTCTTGATCCTGTCTAAGCTTAGAGGTCCTTTTCAAGTGTTTGCCTCTACCTTCTATTATACTATGGATGCTATGGGGGAAGATCATAAGATGCCTTCTTTTGAGGAGTTTTGTGATCGATTGACAAGGGAACAGGCCAAGTTGATTCAAATGGATGATCTTCCTAAGATTCATGCTTTAATGCCTCAATCTTCCAAGGGCAAGGGTAAGAATAAGAAGCCCAAGATAGATTCGTCTTTAGGTGGTGAGCCTCCCTCCAAGCCTAAGGCGAAGACTGATTCGAAGGATATTCCTCCACCTCCTCCTCCTTCTAACTCAGGCGAGTCATCTTCTAAGTCTAAGAAGAAGAAGGAGAACTGTTCATTTTGTGGAAAATCTAGGCATAATGATGCACATTGTTTTGCAAGTCTAGCAGCATTAGAAGAAGCTATGAGGAAGCATAATCTTGCCATGCCTAAGCCTTCTTCTTCAGGAAAAGGGAAAGCCCTCTCAGCTATGGCTTTGTTCTCTACCAATTCTAGTTGGATTCTTGATTCTGGTGCTTCTCATCACATGACTCATACTATGGATCTTCTTGATTCTCTTTCTGATAGTCTTACTTCACATATTGTTGTTGGGAACTCTTCTCAAATTCTAGTTTTGGGAATAGGCTCAGTTCATATGAAAGATGGTAGGATTGATGATGTTCTTCTTGTTCCTGATATTTCATAGAATCTAATCTCTATCTATTAGATTTGTAATCATGGTGATGGAAGGCTTGTTGAGTTCTCTCCTACTGAAGTGACCATTCGAGAGATGCAATATCCTGAGAAGGTCATTGCTATAGGCACAGCTGACCATGCAGCCCGTTTGTATAGGTTTGATGGATTTGAGTCTTCATTGGGATCATCCCTTATTTCTCATGCATATTCTATGAGCAAGCTTTGGCACAAACGGTTTGGGCACCTAAATTACAGATATCTTCAACAGATGAGCACACAAAATTTGGTAATTGGTCTACCTCAAATCTCTTGTTTAGATGGAGTTTTTCAAGGTTGTGTGCTTGGCAAGCATCATAGGGATCATTTTCCTAAGGGTATGGCCACACGTGCTTCAACACACATTGAGTTGGTGCATAGTGACCTCATGTCATTCCCCACTCCTTCTTTTTCAGGGGCCAAGTATGTGCTCACCTTCATTGATGATTTTTCTAGGTGCACTTGGGTGTATTTTTTAAAGTACAAGAATGAGGTTCTTCGACCTTTCATGACCTTCCTTGCATTTATGGAGAAGCAGTCAGGACATTCCCTTAAGAAGATTTGCATAGATAATGGGAGGGAGTATGTCAATCAAGCGTTTCAAGAATTTTGTCGTACTAAGGGTATTCTTCATTAGTACACAGTGCCATACACTCCTCAGTAGAATGGTGTAGCTAAGCAGAAGAATATAACTTTACGGGAGATGGCCAATTGTATGCTACAGTCTAGATCCATGGCTCCCGCATTTTGGGCAGAGGCTATCAATTGTGCCAACTACATTCAGAACCTTATGCCCCACAAGGCAGTGTGGAATATGACTCCCAAGGAGGCTTGGTCTCATGTCAATCCCAAGGTTTCCTACTTTAGAGTATTTGGGAGTGATGCATGGACATTTATTCCATATGGTAGGCGCAAGGAAATGGAGAAGAAAAGTCAGTGGTTCATTTTCGTTGGCTATTGTGAGGATGTGAAGGGTTATCAATTGTTTGACCTTGTCACTTGAGAGGTTCATTTTCATCATGATGTTCAATTTGATGAGTCTTTCACTCCAAAGGATTCTCCATCACAAGCCTCTCCCTATCTTCTTCCTAGTTCTTCTTCAGAGGATATTGTGCTTCCAAAGGATGATGATGATGATACTCTTGATGATGTTGTTCTTGATGACGGTATAGATCTTGTTGTTGATATTACTCTATCTTCTCCTTCTCCTCCACCTGCACCTTGTCGATCGTTTTGGGCTCATACACTTCTTGAGGATACAGTTGGTTCTCTTGTAGGTGAATCCACAACTACACACTGCATGCATTCCTGTACTTCAGGTATCAGTCTTTTGAGTCATGCAGTTTCTACTGATCCTCAAAAAAATTTGGATGCTTCGGGTGTTCCGGAATGGGATAGTGCTATGATAGAGGAGTATTCCTCCTTGATGAAAAATCATACTTGGGATTTGGTTCCACTTCCATAATGGACGAAATTTGGTTCGATGTAAGTGGGTGTATCGTACCAAGTTTGTAGCTGATGGCTCTATTGACAAGTATAAGGCTCATCTAGTTGCTAAGGGATTTTCTCAAGTTGAGGGTATTGACTATTTTGAGACCTTTGCTCCTGTTGCAAAGATGGATTCCATATGCCTTGTGCTTTCTATTGTTGCATCTCAAAGTTGGTCAGTGTATCAGATGGATGTGAAGAGTGCTTTCTTGCATGGTGATCTTCATGAGGAGATCTATATGGAGCAGCCACCCAACTTTGTGCAAGACCCTTCACTTGTTTACAGGCTCCGACATTCATTATATGGTCTCAAATAGGCTCCTAGAGCTTGGTATGAGAAGATGGATAGTTTCTTGCTTGCTTTTGGATTCACTAGATGTCACTTTGATCCTACAGTTTACATTCAAAGGCATGGGGGGGATCTTCTCATTCTTGTTCTTTATGTGGATGACTTGATTCTCACAAGGAGTTCTCTTGCCATGATCGAGGATACTAAGTGAGCTTTGATGGAGTGTTTTGATATGACAGATCTTGGTTTGTTGCATTACTTCCTTGGTCTTCAAATCCATCAGTCCTTTGTTGGTATTTCTATCTTCCAGCAGAAGTATGCTCTTGATTTGCTTCAAAGGTTTGGGATGGATGATTGCAAGCCATCCCCTACTCCTTTTCATTCAGGTGTTGTGTTGTCCACTAGTTGCACTACTCCATCCATTGATGCTACTTTGTATTGGCAACTGGTTGGCACCCTTTTGTACTTAACACATACTCGTCCTAATATTTCCTTTGCAATTGGTCTTGTCTCTCGTTTCTCTCAAGATCCTCATGAGATTCATTGGAAGGTAGCCAAGTGTATCGTACGGTACATTCATGGAACTACCCAGTTTGGCATTCACTACACATCAGGTGCTACTGAGATTGTGGGCTTCACTAACTCAGATTGGGCCGATGATGTTGATGATCAAAAGTCTACTTATGGATTTTTTTTCTATCTTGGTTCTTGTCTAGTTTCTTGGTCTTGTAAGAAGAAAACTTTTATTGTATTATCATCAACTGAGGCTGAGTATCGAGGAGTTGTCTTGGCTAGTCAAGAGGTTCTTTTGCTTCGACAGTTGATGGTTGAGTTTGGCTTTCCTCTAGATCATCCCACTACTCTTTGGTGTGATAACCAGAGTGCCATACATATCTCTTGCAACCCAATGGAACATCAGTGTACTAATAATATTGAGATCCACATGCACTTCACTCGGCAGTTCATTCAGGATAGTGTTCTTGCTTTGGAGTATTTTCCTACAAAGCAGTAGGTTGTAGACATCTTCACTAAACCTTTGGCATCTCCTTGCTATCTTCAGTTGTGATTGATGTTAGGTGTGAAGGAAGTTTTCCTTGGGGGGTCTTAAGGAGTCCTTCCTTTCAAATCCTCCTTCCTTTCACTTTTGTTCTCTCTTTTGGAGAGGAGTTTTCTCCCACAGGGTTTTTCTCCTTTTCTCCAATTATGAGAGATTTGCATTGCATTGTAGTTGTACATGGGTACCTAACAAGGCTTTGTTTCCAGGACCCATAGTGCATTTCATATTGCATAATGCATTTTCATTCGTTAGTTGCATCTCTTGCATACTTATTTCTCCCTAAGTAGCACTTAAGGGGGGGTGTTGGAATGCACGTTTATTTCCTACATATGCTTAAGTCCAACTTAGCATTTATTACATTAGTTGCATTTAATTGTTTTGGTATGTGCATTGATGTTGGGCGGTTACCTGCAGCATTATTTCCCCCATGATGTTTCTCTCCAAAATTTTCCTCATGCCCCTTTTACAAGGATTTTTGTACATTATAAAATATCATTCAATTCAATGCAAAATCATCAACTGGTTTTCTGTGAAGGTTTTTTTTTGGTGTGCAGATCAAGCTCCTGGATGCACTCACAATATCATAAAGGGGTAGAGATTACCCACAATCAACACTTAAAGAAACTTAACACAATCATACAACCTATAAAATTTTATAAGAGCTTATGCATGTATAGAGGTATCAAACAATACATAGGATAAAAGCACTAAGAAGAGGTAACAAGTGATTTTTATCAATGCATAGGTATAAAACCAGTTTTTACAGTTGCAAAATGTAGAGGTTGCATAAGTCTTCTAGAGAAAGGCCAGGGAAGAACCCTTACAATGAGCAAAAAAGTGTCTTTTATTCATCTAAAGGTAATAGGAGAAAGAGGGAACATGTGGCAAAGGAAGAAACCCTAGAAACGATCCTATAAATCATGTGCAGACATATTTGTCCACCTCAAAACTCAAACTGAAAGCATGAAAACATGAAACTGACATCCACACCATGCTTTTGCATTGATGAATATGTGGATAAAGATCAAAAACCCTAATAAAATTTGTTGTATAATCATAGCTAAGGATGGACCTCTAACAAAAAAGTAGTTTGCAATCAATAAATAAAGCATAGGCATCATTTTTTCTCCTTGGAATCTATAAAAATATATTTAAAATATTTTATGGAGCTCCAAAAATCAAGATCTAGTAGTTATGATAATCATTACAATGTTAATGACGCTTTTTGGGTCAAGAGACGAAAATTCAACAAATGGTGGGAGTTGGGAAGGTGGAAGGAACTCATAACCAAGGACTTGTTCCTAAAATCACTTTGGGACCCAAATTTTGGATGAGACCAAAGGAAGAAAGAGGGGGCACTGAAAGGGAAGGAACTTGGAACCAAGGACTTGGTCCAAAAATCCCTTTAGGACCAAAAGTTTTGATGGGATCAAATGAAGAAAGAGGGAATGAGGGAAAGTGAAGGAACTTGGAACCAAGAACTTGGTCCAAAAATCCCTTTGGAACTTGAAGTTTTGATGGGACCAAAGGAAGAAAGAGGGAGCAAGGGAAGGGAAAAAACTTAGAACCAAGGACTTGGTCCAAAAATACGATGTACAATTTTGACATGACCAAAGGAAGAAAGAAGGAGTGGAGAAAGGAAAGGAACTTGGAACAAAGGAATTGGTCCAAAAATCCCTTTGGGACTCGAAGTTTCAATGGGACCAAAGGAAGAAAGAGGGAGCAAGGGAAAGGGAAGGAGCTTGGAACCAAGGCCTTGGTCTAAAAATCCCTCTGAGACCTAAAGTTTTGATGTGACTAAAGGAAGAAAGAGGGAGCAAGGGAAAGGGAAGGAACTTGGAACCAATGACTTGGTCCAAAAATCCCTTCAAGACCTGAAGTTCTGACATGACCAAAGAAAAAAAGAGGGGGTGGGGGAAAGGGAAGGAACTTGGAACCAAAGACTTGGTTCAAAAATTCCTTTGGCACCCAAAGTTTTGATGGGACCAAAGGAAGAAAGAGACACCAAACTTAGTCATTTTTGGGATTTTTTCAAATGGGTATTTAACTAAAGTCTAGGAAAGGAGGACTACTGCTACTAAAAGAATGTTTGAGCATGATAAACCCATTAATATTTCTCATATCATTTATAATCAATGTGAAATAAAAGGGGAGGCACAAACTAGCAACAATATTGAAGGTGAAGTTTTATATTGAACTAATCCTTGTAGTGACCTAGTGTTCCAAGACCAAATCATGGGTACAACCTAGTCCCAAGAACCCAAAATTTCAAATCATCTATCATAGATTCATGGTCACTAATTCAATACTAAATTCTAGCTTCCAATTTTCTATCACAATATCATAGCTTGTCAAATAGATCACAATTAAAAACACATCATAAATTATTTAAGTATTTCATTTTCTTGATCTATAATACTCATATCTATATTTATTCCAATCACAATTCATTAAAATCCAAATCAAATTTAACTAAATCTAAACCTTTTATTATATAGAATGATTTATTTTATAATGTTACTTATACAATACATTATAATATAATATATAAATAATGTACAATATAAATATATATCATATATTTAATCGTATAATATAATATACTATATATTTATATTATAATATAATTTTAAATTATTTTAAATTTAAATATGAATATAAATCAATATGGATTCCAAACAACTACAATATATATTATTAATACGATGTTATAAAAACAAATACTTGTGACACTTTTTTATATTTTATTTCAAAATTTAGAAATAAATATTTAGTAGATAGATTCCATAGACATTTGGTGTGTTCTCCATAGAGTTTGGAGTGCATGTACACCATCCCCTGCAATATTATTGAGAGAAAATTACTGTTAAGCAATTCTATCAGTATATCAAAACTTTCAGGCATGCAACAATGTGAATGTAAATTCAACGAAGCACGACCATGACAACATAGCTGATGTGACAAATTTGCACTCCATAGAGTCAGAAAAAGTGTTAAAATATTATGTCTCGTGCCAGGATTCTCTCGAAATTATTGTATTTCATGACTGGGTTGCAGACATACTCATTAATTCTCCCTTCACTACAGACAATGGAACTAACTATTGCAAGGTGTGTTCCCTTGTTCTCCTTGTGTTGTGCAATGTAGTGCTCGGATTGTGACATGGCTTAACCACCTCCCATGGATTCATTATCTCTAGCAGTTGTATCGAGCATTAACAAGTCAATCTTTTGGTGCAACGACAACAGTTTGTGCAATAATTGGTATCAAAGCAAGGTTCCTTGGAAGAAATCTTAACCACTTGAGGTAGATCTAGGATGGCACACAAGGAGGCTCCTCTATTTGATGGACCTGATTATGCATTCTGTAAGATTAGAATGGTATTTCTATGGGATTTGGGGTTTGGAAGTCAGTTGAAACTGGATATACAATGTTTGCAAATAGTATGAGTACTAACATGATGAGATCAAGGCATATGAGAACAATTGAAAAGCAAGGTATGCTCTTTTGAGTGGTCTTTCTAATTCATAACTTGTAAAAGTTATGAGTCTTAAAACCGCTAGTGAAATTTGGAAAAGGTTGGAGAGTATCTATGAAGGAGATGATAAAGTCAAGCAAGCAAAGATGCATAACTTGAAGACTAAATTTGAGACTTTAAGGATAACAAAAGATGAAGATATTATAGGCTACATGCATAGAGTGGAAAAATTTATCAATTCCATCAGAGGCCTTGGAGGAAAACTTAAAGAAGAAGAGGTGACCTTATGAAGGTACTAAGAACTCTTACTAAAGCTTATAGTCATTAGGTTTTTGATATTGAAGAATTTTAGAATTTAGATTAGTATTCTAAAGATCAGTTGTTTGCTACTTTAACTACTTTTGAATTGAGAGAGTTTGGTCCAAGTGATGTAAAAAATGAGACTACTTTTAAAGTTTGCAAAATAGAAAAGAATGAGTCCAATTTGATTTGGATGAGTTTGATGAGTTAGAAGTAAACTTTGTGATGAAATTGAAAAAGGGTACTAGAAAATACAGAGGTAAGTTACCTTTCAAATGCTTTAATTGTGGAAAGATTGGTCATTATGCTTCAAGATGTCCTATCAAATCTTCAAGAAATGGACTAAAGGAGAATAAAGGTTAATTAATTAAGAAAATTTAGTATGTTAGAGAAGATGCCAATATATCTGATGATGAATCTGATTACCTTGATGATAAAGATGATGAATGCTTGTTCATGGTTCTAAATTTTGGAACTAATTCTACTAACTTTGTGAGATGTATGAAGGAAAGTTCTTGAGAAGTAGGTCATAACATTGAAGGAGGAATGGTGACTACTTTCCATGCTAGAGAAGAGAAGAACAATTGGATCATTGAAAGTGGATGCTCAAATCACATGACAGGTGATAAGAGTAAGTTTTTTAATCTTGATAATTTTGAAGGTGGTTTAGTTAAGTTTGGTGATGATACATTTGCTAAGATATGTGAGAAAGGTTCAATCAGTTTTGATGGTAAGCATAAGATAGATGATGTTCTTTATGTTAAGGGTCTACGACATAACCTTTTGATTGTAGGACAAATGACTAGCAAAGGATATAATCTTGTGTTTCAATACAATGGTTGTGAGATCAGAAAGGCTCCAAAACAGTAGTTATAGTAGGAAGAAGGACAGATGAAAATGTTTATCAACTTAAGGGTGCAAATGGTTAATGCTTTATGACTCGAATTAAAGAAAGTTGGCTATGGAATAGAAGAATTTTTCACATCAATTTTGATAGCCTAGTGAGGATTAGTTCAAATCAAGTTGTGAGAGATCTATCAAAGATTATAAAGCCTACCAATGTTGTCTGCAAGGAATGTCAGATTGGGAAGCAAGCTAGAAAGAGTTTCAAAGTCAAAGAACAATCTACTACTGGTCCTTTAGAGTTGGTGCTTATGGATATTTTTGGACCTACAAGAATCAAAAATTTCAAGGTGACAGGTATTTCATGCTATTAATTTATGATTATTCTATTGAATGAACAAGATAATTGAGAGGGGGGGTGAATCAATTGTACCAAATTAAAACATCAAAACCCTTAGCAATAATACAATCCACATGCATTCATTAAACCCTTAATCTATTATAATGTTTAAACATGAAAAGAAGATAACAAAAACTGAAATAGCCAACAACATACATAAGAGAACACCATATTTACATGGAAAACCCAATGAGAGAAAAAACACAGTGAGGATTAGCTCACAATATAAATAATAGCTAAACTGCTACATGGAGGCTCACTTCCAGAATAGGAAACACTATCCAGAAAGGCTCACAGCCTAGGCTCACTGTCAGAATAGAAAGAAGATAGAAGAAAGAAGATAGAAAGTTACATAGAGAAAATTATCTCAATGCAATAGAGATTCCACCACAACAGCTCCAATGACACTAGCATTCTTCAAAAGATCAATATACCTTAGCTCACTACATTCAACAATATTACATTATAGCTCACATTGCAATTCACACTTCTACACTTAATTTCACATCACAACTCTCAACTCTCTTCCA
>VDFB02228072.1:0-12203 GCA_007258455.2 Sequoia sempervirens
TTGCAAACTAAACTCAATGATTCAAACACCTCCCCAAGCCCTCCTTTTATAATGATTTACAACCTAGAAACTATTTGTGGTTTTACAAAACCATGGGCAAAACAACCATGCCACATGTTACCCACTTGTCACTTGTAACTTCCAAGATGGGAAACCAACCAAGTTAAAATAGCATTTTCGTCCATAATTTTGTCCTCTAGTTTAGCCCCCCATTAAATTCATACAATGAGTTGTTTATACTCTAAAAACAACCCTCCTATATTCTAATAGGGACAAGGCACATTTTTAACAACTCATACACCTTTTTCCAACACATAAACATGTGGAGAACTACCACAAACAAATTCTATAATTTTCTAAAAAAAAGCTTGCAAGGTTGAGACACGATTCTCAACATTCTCCCACTTGTCGAACACCTTGCAAGAGTCAGGGGATCCAAAGTGTCATGGACTTAATTGCTAGGGGCCGAGAGCCCCATAGACTTTGAACACCATCTAAGTTTCTCTGTGCTCATGGGCTTAGTTAATGCATCAACAACATTCACCAAAGTCTCCACCTTCTCCAGCTTCACCTTGCCGTCCTCGACCATATCTCTCACAAAATGATATTGTACATCAATGTGCTTGGTCCTGGCATGAAATGTCGGGTTCTTCGTAAGGCAGATTGCGCTCTAACTGTCACTATAAATTGTCACTGCACCCTGTTTGAACTCTATATCTAAACACAATCTCTTTAGCTAGATGGCTTCCTTGCAGGCATGAGTAGCTACCATATACTTTTCCTTTGTAGTGGACAAAGCGACCACAGCTTGTCGCTTGCTCATCCAACTGATTGCACCACCGAATAATGTAAACACATATGCACTGGTGGATCTTCTTCTATCAACATCACCAGCCCAGTCCGAATCCACGTAGCCTTGAATATCCAAGGAATGCTCGTTTCCTGTTCCATGGAAACATATAGAGTACTCTGAGGTACCCCGCAAGTATCTAAAAACTCTTTTTACTGCATCCCAATGTGCTCTTCCTAGATTAGACATGTAACGGGAAAGTACTCCCACTACTTGGGCAATGTCTGGTCTTGTACAGACCATAGCATACATCAAACTTCCAACAACACTCTGATATGGTACTCGACTCATCTCTTCCATCTCCAATGGGGATGTAGGACACTGTGAGTTAGAAAGCTTTGTTCCCATAGTAACAGGAACACTCAATGGTCTGGAATCCTGCATATTGAATCTTCTCATAATAGTACCAACATACTTACTCTGGCCTAGCCAAAGCTTTCTATTTTTCCTATCTCTTATAATCTCCATTCCCAGAATATGCCTTGTTGTACCAAGATCTTTCATTTCAAACTTTGTTGAGAGCTGATATTTTAATTCTGCAATCAAACCTTTTCCTTTTCCAATAAACAACATGTCATCGACATACAAGGCAATAACCAGGAAATAATCACCATCAGACTTGTAATATATACAGTGATCAGATTTAGATCGCACAAATCCCAAACTCAAAACATATGTATCAAACTTTTGGTACCACATCCTAGGACTTTGTTTTAAACCATACAAGGATTTCTTCAACTTACAAACCAAATGACTTTTACCTTTCACCACAAAGTGCTTTCGCTGTGTCATATAAATTTCTTCCTCCAAATCTCCATGAAGGAAAGTTGTTTTCACATCCATCTGCTCAACCTCTAGATCATAAGCAGCTGCAATAGAAAGTAAAAATCGAATGGATGTCATTTTTGCTACAGGAGAAAAAATTTCACCATAATCAACTCCTGCAACCTAAGAGTAACCTTTTGCAACCAAACGTGCTTTATACTTCTCAATGCTTCCATTTGAACCCATCTTCCTTTTGAACACCCATTTACAACCAACAGGCTTCCGTCCTTCAGGCAATGGTACAAGGTTCCATGTGTCATTCTTCTTAAGAGCTGCCATCTCTTCTTCCATGGCTATTTTCTAGGACTCTGAATCATTCATACCAAGAGCCTCTTCTACAGATCTCGGTTCATCAATATTAGCATTCAAAGCAAATATACACCTCCAATCATTAGGAGAATATCCATACCTTTCTGGTGCTTTCCTCTGTCTACTAGACCTTTGAACAAGATCTAGTTCAGGTTAAGGTTCTCCCTCTTCCTCTGATGATTTAGAACTCGTAGAGCTCTCCTCAACATCTTGTCTTTCTAAGGGCCTCGATTCAACTTTCTCAGGTGTAGCAGGCAGTTGAATCACATCTTTCTTTTCTTCCATCTGTTCTGGCTGCACTATAACAAAAGAAGGCTTAGTTTCTCTAAAAATAACACTTCTGGAATAAAATACCTTTTGTACAACAAGATCCCAAAGCTTGTATCCTTTCACACCATAACTATATCCAATGAAGATACATTTGACAGCTTTGTTGTCCAATTTTGTCCGCTTCTCCTTTGGCACATGAGCATATGCCTCACAACCAAACACTCTCAGATGTCTAAGTGAAGGCTTGTGGCCCGACCACACTTCCATTGGCGTCTTATCAACAAGAGTTGATGTAGGAGACCTGTTTATCAGGTAGCAGGCAGTGGCTATAGCTTCAACCTAGAACTTTTGTTCCAGTCCAGCTCCACTTAGCATACTCCTAGCCTTCTCCATCAAGGTCCTGTTCATTCTTTCTGCAACTCCATTCTGCTGTGGAGAATACGGAGTCGTCTTCTCTCTTTTAATACCACAATCTTTACAAAATGTGTCAAAATCATTAGAGCAATAATCACCACCATTATCAGTTCTCAAACACTTTATCTTCTTTCCAGTCTGCAACTCAACCATTTCTTTAAACTCTTTGAAACGACTGAAAACTTCAGCTTTACTCCTAAGAAAATAAACCTATGTTCTTCTATTGAAATCATCAATGAAAGAAACATAATAAACTGATCTACCAATAGAAGAAACATCAACTGGACCAAATACATCTGAATGGATAAGATCCAAAATACATGAAGACTTATGAGAACTCGAGTAAAACTGAATACAATTTTGTTTACCATAGATACAATGCTCACAAAAATCAAACTCAAGATTGCAGTCATTCAACCCATCAACAAGGTTTTTATTTTTCAAGGTCTGTAGACCCTTCTCACCTATGTGGCCGAGTCTTTGGTGCCATAACATGGTCTTCTCTGCAAGCAACTTTGATTCGGTAGATAGAGCACCCTTGGGTACCCAAAAACCACAACCATCTATTGAAAGATAAACCCTCTCCTTCTCCAACAAAGTAGTCCTTTTCACAATCTTATCAGAAGTACTATTGCACTCAACCGTGCATGCATCGAGCTGGTACAATGTACCCAATCTGCTTCCTCTTGCTATTACCATAGCACCTCTCACCATTTTCACACCTGCTTCAGAAAACTGTACAAGCACACCCGCATCTATTAGTTTGCTAACATATAACAAATTTCTTGCTAGTCCCGGGATATGCAAGACACCATCAAATCTTCTAATTCTACCATCAGGAAATTTCAAATGAATACTTCCATGACCAACAATATCGAGAACAGAGTTATCACCCAAATACACCTTACCACCATCAAAATTTTCATACTTACTAAACTAGTTTCTATTAGGAGTCATGTGGAAAGATGCACCTGAGTCTATCAACCATGCATTGTCACCTGCATGAGTGGCCAAGGCTGCGATGAAAGCATCTCCATCTTCCTTCTCGGACTCAGAATCAGAATCTTGCTTCTTCTTCTTCTTCTTCTCCTCTTTGCAGTCCTTTTGGAAGTGTCCAGGTTTGCCACAATTCCAGTAGATTGCCTTGGACTTACCAGGAGATTTTGATCTCCCCTTATTCTTGGACTTAGAACGGCCATGCTGCTTTTCATTCTTGCCTCTTTCTTTTGGTCTTCCTCGAACACTCAAAGCCTCTTTGGCATTCAGAGAGACTTTCCTTCTCATCTCCTTGAAAAGTAGAGAACCAACAATGTCCTCCATCTTCAAGACAACTGAAGTGCTCCCTATGGCCATGACAAGGCTATCCCATGAGTCTGGCAATGAACATAGCAAGATTTGGCACCTTTCTTCTTCATCCATTTTCACCCCAACTGAGGTCAACTAAGTCACCAACATATTAAAGCTTTCCAAATGCTTAGAAATTCGTCCACCTTCTTCCATTCTCAAGGAATACAACTTCTTCCTCAAGAAAATCTTGTTCACAAGTGATTTCGCTTGATAGATCTCACTTAGCTTCTTCCAAAGCTTCTTTGCAGTAGATTCTTCATGTACATTAATCAGAATTGAATCTGCAAGACACAATCTTATGAGACCTTTAGCTTTTCTATCCATTACATCATATTGTGCAGCTAAAGTTGGATCTGCGGGCCTCAGCGTATTCTCATCCACCACATCCCATAGATCTCGATCAATTAACAGATCTTCCATCTTCAGCTTCCACATCTCAAAGTTTGTGCCAAAAAACTTTTCTACATCAATCCTCCCCGATATGCTTGCCATCTTTGCAATCCTGCAATACAGAAATGAAAACCTCTGCACAAGCTCCCACTCAAACCTTGATTAGCACAAAAAACCCTGTACCCAACAAATAGAACCAAAACTGGCCAAGCTCTGATACCACTTGTAAGGAAGCAAAGGTGCGTAGAATCGCTTCCTACGCTAATCTTGAGAGGACGATTATGCAAATTCAACTAACTATTACAGAGATTTCAATGGACAAATAAACATGCATAAATGAAATATCACAATAAACACATAACACAGTAATTATTGTGGGGAAACCCTTCTGGGAGAAAAACCCCACCCTCCAAAACTCGCACAATGTATTATCAAATCAAAAAGATTACAATACACTTGCAATGCAAGTTCTTACAGGAGCGCATCACCACAACTCAAACTCAAACTCAGAGAGACTCCTTCTAGCACTCAGTCTTGCAAATTGAACTCAATGATACAAACACCTCCCCAAGCCCTCCTTTTATAGTGATTTACAACCTGGAAACCATTTGTGGTTTTACAAAACCATGGGCAAAACAACCATGCCACATGTTACCCACTTGTCATTTGTAACTTCCAAGATGGGAAAACAACCAAGTTAAAATAGCATTTTCGTCCATAATTTTGTCCTCTAGTTTAGACCCCCATTAAATTCATACAATGAGTTGTTTATACTCTAAAAACAACCCTCCTATATTCTAATAGGGACAAGGCACATTTTTAACAACTCATACACCTTTTTCCAACACATAAACATGTGGAGAACTACCACAAACAAATTCTAGAATTTCTGAAAAAAGGCTTGCAAGGTTGAGACATGATTCTCAACAAAAGCTTGTTTAACAAAAAAAAAAAAACCCTCAAAGAAATGTGGTTTCATGGAATGGGATGCTTGCAGGATGTGCACAAAATGGATTTTGCAAGGATGCTCTCAAAATGTTTGAATTAATGAAGCACTTTGGAACATATCTTAATACTATAAGCTTTTCTTGTGTTCTATCTGCATGTAGCCATTCAAGCTTAGTGGATGAGTGTTGTGCACACTTCAATTGCACAAGTGACCCTTATTGTATTACACCTACAATTATTCATTGTGTGCATGGTTGAGCTTCTTGCCTGTATTGAGTATCTTGAGGATAAATTAAACTTTATCATTAAGATGCCAATTATACTCGTGGTAGTTGTATGGATGTGTTTTCTCGGTGCGTGCAGATCACATATGGATATAGCTTTAGGAGTATTTACAATGACACTGCTTTTTTATTTGGATTCTAAAAATGTTGTGATTTATGTTCTTCTCTCAAACATCTATGTAGACATGGGCAAGTGGTGTGAGGTTCAAATGGTAAGGAGATTGATAAATGATAAAGGAATTAAAAAGATCCTTGGATGTCGTTGGATTGAAGGCCATAAAATGGTGTGTTTATTTTGTGTAGGGGATAGATCACATCCACAAACATAGGAGATCTATGCAAAGTTTGGAGAGTTGGCTTAGGAGATGAAGGCAGCAAGGTATTCCCTAGATTCAAGATATTTACTTAGTGATGTGGAAAAGGAGGGAAAACAATTGTTTTTTTGTTACCATAGTGAAAAGTTGACGATTGCTTTTGGTTTGTCAGATGCACCCTTAGAAAACTATTACAATTGTTAAGAACCTTCAATATGTGTTGATTGCCACACTACAATGAAATTTATTCCCAAGATTATTGCAAGATCAATTGTTGTGAGAGATGTGAATTGTTTCCATCACTTTAAATAGGCATAATGTTCTTGTGGAGATTATTGGTTATGCTAATGTAGTGATTTGAAAAATAGACTCACACTATAATAATGTGCACCATGTCACACTTGGACTAATAATGAAGGAACAAGGTTTTATTTTCAATTTCTAGAAAGAAAAATTGGTTTTGTTTTTGTATTGAATATTTGACAATCTAGACTAGAATGTTGCCTTCTTAAAATTATACTGTTGGGGTGTTTGCCAAAGACTTATTTTATAAATAACATAGACATTTAATTGAATTGTTTTCATAAACCTACATATGTTTGAAATAAAAAGTTGGAGGCAGAGAAAGAGAAAAGCAAAAGGTAAGGAACACTTCAAGTAAATCGAAAGATGCTTGACTAAAAAGAAATGGGAGAGGAGGGCTCACAATTACCCTTGTCATTTTTTATAGTTCTCTTGTCTCTAGATTAAGTGTCAAAATGGGACATCACAAATCAATTAAGGGGGCAATCAAGTGCATAAGACATGGGCATGTAATTGATTGACTCACTAACTAGGAGCATCTAATCATACATGATAGTGTCTAAAGGTTGTATGACTATCTTCCTAGTTACTTGGAACATCAAAATTGATACAATATCTCTCTTCTACCCTAGTGGAAGCCCCTTGTTTCTATTTGACAATATTTGGAACAACCCATTATCATCATTATAGTGTAGCTAGGATTTTGATTACAAGTGTGATTAACCTTCAATCTAGTGTGGTTTTTGAAGTTTTTCAATGGTGAAGATTGCCTCCTTGTGTAGGCAATAAGACTTTAAAGATAGGACAACCCTCCTTGATTGTCAAATTCCTTCGATGACACCATTTCTTCCATGGCACTTTGACTATAGCAATTGTATTAATGGTCCTTTGGTAGTTAAGACATAATTATTACCCTAAATTAATTGTTAGAATGGGGACATGATAGTGCATGTGGCTTGATGAGAACATTAGGGCATGCATAGGCAATTTTTTACTATCAAAAAATTGGTGGGTTATTCTTATGACAATAGTGTAGTAGTCCTTTCAAGACAATTGTTTATAATTACACAATGAAGTTAAGTAATACTATGCGAAAGTGTCATGTTGCAATGATTATCTACTTCCTTGATGACAAGCTACTTTATATCTTTGACAAGATTTTTTATTTAAATATATTCTCCCATCTTTATGGTAGTCTTTATGCATAAAATCTTGAGACCTTGATGACAATGCTTCAATGGTATGGGGTTATTAATGGAGAGACTATTGTCCTATGGATAGCTAGGTGCACAAAACTCATCATGATTATACTTCTCTAACAGGTAATGATGATTATCAATGTGTCTAGAGGTCAATGTTAAAGCTTGAGGGTAGCAAGGTCCCAAGTGCCATGATTAGCATTGGTATTGATGATGGAAATTTCCCCTTAATGAGGCAAGACATTATAATAATTCCATAATGATTTGTATCTTTCTTGAATATTACTGGTTACCATGATGTTTTTGACTTGATAAGACCCATATGACATAACATACAATAATAATATTTCTAAGATTAATGATAGTCATTACTGTCGTGACCATATGTGTAACTATGTCTATTATGATTATGGCTATGCAATAGTCTTGAGATAATGTATTGTGTAGTTTACATAAGGCTAAGGCATTAAGACTTGTTGAATGAAATCCCTTAATTATCTTTTTAATACCATGTTTGTTATCACTCATGAATTTCCTCCTCATTTATAAGTCTTCAAAACATTATTATGATTTCCTCATAGATTTCAATAATACCACGTGACTTAGGGACTTCCTTAGAAGGATAGGACCATCCATAACTTAGTATTATGATATTTTCTAACAACCCAACTTCCTCCCTTTCTTGTAATATTCTTTAGGGCAATTTGATAGCAATCAATGATAAAATGAGCTACAAGTCTATGCTCTAAGGTACATAAAAATCATGAATATTACTATGTCTTGACATCCTTCATTAGTAAGATGAAGATCTTACCATTGAAGCAAAAAAAATAAAGTTAGTTTATAACTTCACATTTAATAAAATCAAACAAGGACAATTGTATTTGCTATTCATACCAATATTTTGACTTAATGACAAGGTTATCTTAGCAATACTAGATGTATTTTGGGACTATCTCCTCTATATGTGTGGTATGGAATTTTTAACTAATATTAAATTACATTGAAATGCCTCTTACATGATATGAGACTAGTCAATTGGTGATTACTATCCTATAAGAGTGAAATGGTAGGGTTTTACATGAAACAATCTTAGTCTTGATACTAGCATTTATGACACTCTTACCCTTGATGAGACAATCCTCTTAGTTTTCATGGTTAAATTTTAATTGATGCTGAACAACAACGTGGAAACTTGCATAATTTAGTACCTAATGAAATCTTACATAGAACCTATTATCATTATTGTTGTTGATTATGATAACTTTAATAATATTATCTAGGCACATGACCATCCTATAAGATTTATATAGCCTTAATAACCATGACTATCCTAAATTTTTATAGCTTTAACAATTTCCTAAGAGTATCCTATAGTTGTTCTCTATGATGGAACAATGATAATACATAGGAAATTAAGTGAACATCTAGCCTAATTATGATAATAACCTAGCTTGATTTTTATCTTATGGAAACAATGGTACTCCTAGCTACTATGAAAGAATCATAACTCATGTTGATAAGAGGCATAAAACCTATAGAAGTGATGCCTAACTATATTTTATGTCTTTCCATGATAAAATGCACTTAATTATAGTCTTCTTTGTTGTCTCTAACTCCCTCTTGACAATTCCTAGTGTCACTAATGGCTCTATAAATGCCATAAAATATTCTAAAGTCATGATATCCCCCATGATGTTATTAGGATAGCTTAAGCAATATTATAGTTTATCAGTCATTATATAACATCTTTTGCCTATATTTGATAGTGTTATTGTAGGTGAAGAACTATTTTGGATGATAAATTTATCAAAGCTAAGTAATTAACCTCTATTGTGTTGCATTTTTTATTAGGTTAATACTATCTTATTCTTGTTATAATAGTCCTATAATGTCATTCATTTTTGACAACATGGTTGTTCTCAAATGGTGTTGACTATTCCACCTAGTTTTGTGACATACCTTTCTTCTCTCTTAGTAGACTATCACCCTTGTGAGGAATGGTTTTTTACATTCCTTTATAATCATAGAGTTGGTAAGGAAGAAATAACTCACTATCTATGGTTTGGTGAAAGTACTTGTCAAGGTTGTTTTCTATTTTTACACTTCCTTTATGTTTGATATGCAAGTTGAGTGTTTGGCTTGCGACCCCACCAATGCTACTTGAACTTGGTCATAAATAGTGTTGGCCCAATATCATATAGCACTAACTATGAAAGATTAGGATTGTATCCATAGCCCAATATTCTATTTCCAAATGTATGTGGTAACTTCTTAGGGCTAACCACTTACTAGTCCATCAAAAGGACCAAACAATCAAAAAAATCCCTAAGATGGGGTTGTATGGGTTCAACTAAGTCCTCTATATAGCTAAAGGTACATGAGGACCGAGTCCATGAAATCAAGATGTTTATCTAAGGTATGTCATTAGGTTCAAATCTATCCTTGCTTCACTTTGTTCTCTTTAACATGGGTGTTCCAAAAATGACAAATCAACTATGTATAGAGTCTTTCAATTCTAATCCCTAAATTTATATACCCCACTATAACACATGGACTCACATTAACACTTGGTGATGGAATCTAATCCAAGATAACTAAACATTAAAAAGAGGAAGACACGAGTATCTTTTATTCCTAAGATCATGAAATTGTATAAGCATTCAATCTTTAGGTTATGCAAGTAAGAAAAAATATTTTGATTCTCAAGAGTATATCATAGTGCAATGCAAGAGGATGAATGGCTTAGTCATGCAAATAAGTACAATAAAACAAGATAGAATTTTTTAATGATTTTTTAGTTTGTTTCATTTTCTAGAATCTTCAGCCAACATAGTTGCACAACACAAATGATAGTAGTTATGAAGTTGAGATTTTTAATGCATGATATCTTCTACAACCAAAAAGGATTAGTAACAATAAATAAGGCATCAATCAATCATGCAAAGATCTCAAATCAGGATAAGTAGAAAATTCCAAATGATAATTCAATCTTGTAGAGTTGAAGTTAAATATGGCCAATATTTAGAGAAAGTAAAATGTGGAGAAATACATAATAAAGCTAGTAGAGGGTCTAAAAGTTGGAGATTAGAAGACTTTACCAAGGGGTAATGATGTAGCAATTATGGTTGCTCTTAACATTTCTTGACACATTAACTTCATGGGACACAGGACCACTTTCATTCTAAGATGTTGACTAATCAATACAAAATCTCTAATGTGCTTGGTTAGAATGGCAATCTAAATTAATTTTTAATATATAGTAGTGGAAAGGTATTTGTACAATTTCAAGACCACCTTTGTACTAATGGCACACATGGTTGGCATGATTTCATGAAAAGACCTAATGAGATCAAAATAGAAGCAATAGTATTACACTACACTTACATAAACTTCAACAACTTAACTTCTAGAAGAGATAATTTTGGTTGCAAACCTATAAAGGAGGATATTAAAAAAAACATTATGCTAGAATTCTCAAATTCTCCTAATAGTGATGGATGTGGAGATTTAGTTGGAGAATTGATAAGTCCTTTACTCATTGGTAGGCTTACAACTAGTGTAAGATTCAGTGACCAGTGATGAGGGAAAGGAATTACAAAATAGCAATAAAATATTGTATTAAATTTTGAATATAAATAGATAAATATGAGTTGTGTCCCACTATTAATTGCATGATAAGAGAATGTGAAAGATATAAATAATGAAAATGCATATTTGTGGGGTTGCACGATATAGATATAAAAAATACATCTTAACACAAAATTTGTTCCAAGGAAAGCATGAGCTTAAGACTACCATCTTTTGAATTCTCAATATTTCCAATTGAAGGACTTTCTAGAAATTGTCAACCATAGATGAAGAGTGAAGTGGACAAAATATTGACAACACAATTTCACTATGCAACTAATAATACAAATACTCCACCCACCCTACTCACACCCAAAAACTTTGTATTTTAAACAAACATAAATTAATCCTATCAAATGTTGAACAAAATGATAATTTATAAGATAACTAAATGTTAGCCTCCCTTAATAGAAGATTGACTGTTGTTGACAATAGACTTTATTATAAAGGTAAAAAAATATACCCATGATTTGTATCCATAGAAAGTGTAGCCAAGAAAACATATATGTAGCTTTAGTTCCCCCAATTGACTTGTGAAATACTCCTCACAAAAGCAGCAATTATAAATCAATTCTAAATGATTATCTTTTACTAGTTTTCTTGTGCTTTCTTTTGTAGTCTTCTTTCATTGCTAATTTGCATCACTTCTCATACATGGTGGAGCATACATTAAAAGCTCTTCACACCCACTACAAGAACTCAATCTATTAATGGATTGTAAAAAAAATAGCTAGATCTTCTAGAAGGGGATGTAGATCTACTCAACTACAATGGCAAATATGTTGATGATTTCTCTTTGATAGATGTCATGTTTCAACAGCGAGTCAAATGACATTGAAATTATTAGATACCACAATAAATACAACATTAAATTGAAGGATGATATCCTAAAAGGAGGTATTCAAAATTAAGAAAAAGAATAATTGAATAATTTTAATTTTAACACTGTAAAAATAAATAAAAATCATAGAATGTAGATTGGTTGATGTCAGATTTTTCTAATTCACATTAATTGATTGATGAGTAATATTAATTGGTTGATGAATATAATTTTGTTTGATTTTACTGAGTGTGAAGTTACAAATCTAACTTAAATTTTATTGTTTTAAGGAAGGATGTA
>VDFB02228073.1:0-13742 GCA_007258455.2 Sequoia sempervirens
CTTTAGTAAAGTTACTTAATGAATCAAATGTCAAACATAAAAACTAAATAAAAGGCATTTTATAAATGTGTGGGTTATTCACATGCACTTGTAATATAAAACTATTGAAGTGTTGATGCATGACATCAAAGGGAAAATAATGGTGGGCCCACTCAATCTACTCAATAAAGGCTCAACTATATATTTTTTCTCAAGGTCATTCAATATTGATGAATTGTTCATTTCTTATTCACTTAGGTGAAATGACAAAAGGTAAAGAAATGCACCTATGTATTTTCCTAATTCACCCATAGTTGGTAGTCATGTATCAATCTTGATGCATACCGTCAACCAAAGAAAAAATTTAAAAGCATTATGCAATGAAACAAGCATATATTGTTTAAAGAAAAATGGTATCAAAGATAGTATTGTAAGTCACTTTAATGAATTTCCATGTGAAATTTTAGGTTACAAAATCAATTCAAGTCTTGATTTCATGTACTTTGTGATCAAAATTAACGAAGAGGAAATTGTGCCAAAGATAGATGTTCCTACTTATAAAATTTGCCACTAGAAAATTAATTTGTTTTAAGGATAAAATCTCATGTAAGTCCATATAGAGCTTTCCATATATTTGAATTTTATTTTTCTTAATCGAGGCTAAGCTCATTATTCTTATAAAATATTAAAAGAGTGGTGTAAGGGATGTTAGGGCATTCATTTTCAAGTTCTAAGTTGGCTTATGTGAATAAACTATAATTAATTAGATGAAGATAAACAACTTAGTAAGGATTTACTTTACGGAAACATATTCACTTGAGATTTTATCTTGAGTTATGCATAATATTTGCAGATGATTAAATTTGAAATTGCAAAATAAGAACAATACAATAAAAGCACCTATTTCACATTCAACAATCACTTACAATTGAGCATGATAATCAATAAATGAAATGAAATAACAACAATATTACCTCCACAAAGCCTCATCTTGTTCCATTGAATTTGAATATGCTTCCATGAATTTGGTTTGTGGATTGCTCTTCAAACTTAGCATAACCTTTGATAGAAAATGAATAGGATGATAGCATGAATTTTCTTAAAAATTGTGGATAATTGATGGTTTGGAAGATAGAGATTTTATAGCTTTTTCTTGATGTTGATCAATGGTGGAGAGTGATCTAAATAATTAATGGATTCAATATTTATTGTGAGGACATGAGGAATGTGCATATAACATGTGTCCTTGTGAAGGGCTTGATTAATGAGTGAACTAACTGCATGGATGATTGTTCACTGATTTGATTGATGAGTGAAATGAGAGTGAATCTAAGTGGACTAATGTGTTTTTTCAGTTAACTCACTTAATTAATGGATTTGAGAAGAATATTAATAGAATTAAATTTATTTAATTCATGTGCATGTGGAGAATAATAAAATAAATAAAAATATTAATCTTATTTATTTAGAGGAAGTAAAAATAGAAAAGTGATTAAATAATTTATTTAATTGTAGAGGAAATGTTAGCTAATCAAATAATTATTTAACTATAGTGAATAAGAAGAATTAATTAATGGATTAATTAAATAATTAAAAATCATTTAATTAAAATAGAGAAAAGAAATTGATGAATTAATTAAATAATTAAAAATTATTTAATTAATGTGGATGAGAGAAAATGATGTGAATGTGTTAGCTTAATTAAATAAATTAAATTATTTAATTAATATAGATAAAGGAATTGATGAGAAATAATGAGGTGATGAGACAAAATATGTTGGTCATTTTAGGTGTCTACAATAATGATATGGAGATTTTCTCTTGAGGTGTGTATGATCATGACATGGTAACATAAAAGAAAGAGTTGAAGTATGCAAATAAAAGTAAAATAAAATAGTTGGTTAATATTCTTTACATAGTATTAAAGAAGTTGTGGATTTGAATGAATAATGGGATTGTTATATTATAATCAATCAATTAAAAAATATGAAAGGATGAAATTTTTGAAAGGTAAATATACTTAATTATTCATTGATGCATAGTAGGAAAATTTAAACATGGAGAGATACAATTACAGTTGTAATAATGGTAACCATGCAGTTGTAATTGCCTATAAAAAAAATGTAATAATGTATGTTAACATTCCCCCCTTATTATATTGTTCCCACAAATGTACCCCTAAAAACTTGAAATTCACTTTGTCAAGGGAGCCCCCTTAAGACTTACATAACAAAACTTGTTGATTACATTAATACGAATTCATGAGAAGATCTTTTGAAGAAACAAATCTTGATTTAGGTACATAACTCCATCAAGTTGCCTCATGACCCTCGAAAGGGTATAGCTTTGAGCTGAATTCTTGAGTTCTTGGACTATCATTTTCCTAAACTCCCAAATCATTGATTCTTGAATTATTCAATGTAACAATCCATATTGAGCTATGATAGAGCTTCATCAAGTTGTTTGATGACCCTCGGAAGGGTATAATTCTCAATCACAGTCTCATAAAATTGTTGAGCAACAATCCATATTGAGTTCGACAACAAATCCCTTGTAACTTATCTCCAAAAATAAAACTTCACAATTATATATGTATTTTTGAAATCCATCAACATCAACAAGGAAAGTAAGAAAGAAAGAAAAAATGCTTCTCATGCAAAGCACCATCTCAAAGTGAGAAGCTAACTTGAGATGATGGAAATTCCTCCAACCTCCAATGCCACCAACCTCCAATGTGATGGCTCAAAGTACTATATTTCCATTGTTAGTAATATCAACAAAATCATCATCTAGTGGATCATCACTGTCATCCTCAATACATACTAACTTACCTTCATTTGATTAATCTTTGAGTTTTCTTTTAAGAATATCACTGGCTCGAGTTCTACAAGACCAGTTAAGGTATATGGGATAAGCGGTGCTTGAAAATTGTATTGTGGTGTTGTAGGGTATGGCTGACAACTTTCACCGAAATTAATGAAATGAAAAGGGTTTTTAGAGGAGATTTATAAGCTTTCAAAAAATATAGTATGCCGTTTAATTTGAATTTTAATAAATAATTATTATTCATTTTCTATTAGATGCGACTACAAGTCTAATCGATGAGCTGATTGAAAACATCTATAACTTCCAAGCGGTATGTATTTTTTGGATCCAAACATGGAGTCGTTCTATGCTTCGCTATGCTATGGGATTAAAATAAAAAATAAATTTCATGAAGTTTTGATATTAGAGTTAAGGTGGATAGGCGAGTTTTTTATATTTTCTAAAGTTGTAATAAAAATTCATAATTAATTATTGCAGAAAAATTATAAAAAATATGCATCACGTCAAACATGAGTCCTCTATATATAAAATCTTACAAAAAATATTATCATTTTATTATGGTTAGGGTGAATTGGGGCGGACACCTACTTATTTTTCCACGAAATTGAATCTTCTTGCATTGAAATTTCAAATTTTCATAAATAGATTTTATTTATTTTTAAATAAACCTGAATATTTTTAGAACTACATTCAATTTTTTCTAAAATTCTATTCTTACATATTTTTGAAATAATATAGATAACTTATTGTTATTCAAATATTTGCGTCAAGAGTTGCCTAACGAGTTTTAAGGATTTTTTGCCTTAAAGGAGACTGTTTTTACGATGATCTTGCACATACCAGTTATTGTGACCCTTTTTCTTACAATAAAAGCATTTAATTTCTTACCTTTTATTAAATATTTGTAAGTATAATGCTTTCACCTATTGAGAATCACCTTCGATATCTTCTGCATTTGTTCTCTTTTCTTCTACTAAAAGAGTTGAAATCATATCGTCTAAAATTTGAAAATTTATTTAATTGATTGTAAAAATAACATTATTGTATTTTGAAGGAAAACTATTTAACAATATAGCTCTAGCATTGTCATCTTCTACTAGAGCCTTGACTTATGCTAGCAGTGGTACTTATTTAATTTCTAGCCTTCTATGGTACTTTGTTCATTTAAATCCCTTAGAATCCTTAAATTTTGCAAGGGTGTGTCAAAATGTGTATATTAGGGCTTCTAAGACCCTAACTTTCACCCAAAAACCTAGTGTCTACTTAAAACCCTTACACTTTTCTTATATTTCATCATTGACCTTTAACCTGGGTTCCCTATCCTTTAAGTTACAACTTTAAGGCCTTTGTCCTGTGTATTTACCGGCCCCTTTTGTTAGAATACTGAGTGATCCCATTTTTTGATATATTTTAATTTATCACTAAAATTCCTTGTTTCTTATGGGTCTCGCAAGATATTTGCCGGTATTTCAAACTATCTCTTTGGTTCACTGAAGTCTTTCATGTTTTATTATTCTTCCTACAAGCTTGTGAAATGTCTTTTTTTTTAATACATCCATTGACGCACGTACGAGTCCCTAGCCAATCAAATTATAAGCTACATTTTCATGCTAATAACTTAAGTCCTCTACCGAATCCCCCCTTTTATTATTCATTATCGGCCCCTTTTTCTCTAGTAACCTTAGGTTTTTTTTAAAGCACGTGTGTTTTAACCTTTAAGTCATGTGAAGCCTTTGCATTGTGGACCCTTTTATTTCAATAGCATTAGTCCTCGTGAATTAGCAAAATGCCTTTATTTTAAGAAAAAAGCATGCATCTTGCCTTTTCATGGTAATTATAACCTTCATGGGGCAATATTAAATCGAGCTATTATTCCCCCAAATTCTTGAAATTTCACCACATTTCTTGTCTTGCTTACCGTCGATGTTTCGTGGAGGAATAAACTATCGGTAAATCCTTAAGGTATTTTCTTCTACTCTCACGAGTCCTCGAAATTATGACACGTGTCTCGAAGATGTGTGAAAACAAAGAAGTCTTTCTCATCACTAAATGAATTTAAAATTCTTGTGATCATCGTCGATTTTCTAAGATCAGCGGCTCATATTCAAAGAGGGAGAACGGCTACCACTGGTTGTGCGTTCAATCGTGCAAGAACATTGATGGCCGATGTGATCTATATGTATCGAATTCTTGAGGGTACTGGCTTAATTGCCTTTTTTTTCATTACTCAAAGCACAAAGAAAGTGTTAGAGCAAAATTGTTGAAGATTTTCAAGCGAATGAGGGTTTTCATAAAAAAATGAAGGCTTCCAATGGGTGGAAAACAAGTAAATCTGATTATCTCTATGCAATTTGGAATTTAGAGAGAGTGGTGATTATCTATTTTCAAGAATTCAAAGAAGAATTTAGGGTTTTTGAAGGGGTAAATATTGTAAAATTTTACAGAAGTCTTCTTTGAAATGTAAAATTTAAAACCCTAATTTTTTAATTTTAAAATCCTAAGTAGAAAATCATGGTTGGAATGTTAAGGGGTTTCAAGAGAGGGTTGGACGATGATATCATTACACAGCTTTCCTAGGTCAGCCAAGAAGCCAAGAATGGCCTTAAGGGTCTAGAATTTTCGCTGATTGGATTTTTGATAAGAATGAAAATTGTAGAGACCCTATAATTTTGGTTCAGGGATATGTCCTGTTTAAACATGCCTTCTGAAAAGCTCTAATAGATAGGCCCATTTTGAACATATGGAGATTAGAGCTAGGAAGGTTTGTTGTACCAAATGTGTTTATCAATGTTGATTTGATTTGAGCAGTTGCAAGGGCTTATAACCCTAAGAAGAGAGTATTATTCATTGCAGATGGGGAATTCCTCATACCCCTAAACAGAGCTCATATATGAAAGGTTTTTAATTTGAACCCTAATTCTCAACTGCTAATAGATTTGGGTTCCCTTACTAGAGAATATGAGAGGCACAGTGATAGTTACAAAGTCGAATGGTTGCCATGTTTCAGGCCTAGAGGGCTTAGTAGAGAGTTGAAGAGGTTTACTAGTGGAGATTTGGAGCCTTTTGGATATGATATATTTGAGGACCATTTCCTGTGAAGACATTACATTTTATCACCATGTCAAGTTTTAGGGTTGGATAAAGCAAAAATCTCAAAAATGCCAAATGAATCTAATGGTAATGAAGCCAGGATACCAAGGGTGAGATGTGAATAACCACATGGTGATTATTCCCAATTAGTAATGTGTGAGAAATTACATAAATCCTTGAGTCTCACTCCAAAAGATAGCAATCATAGTCCACCTATGCTGCCAATTACTTTTTCACATGTACCTTAAAAGGGTGGAGCAGCTGCCTGGGGTCTCCAATCCCAGATATCAGCATCTGTGGGGATGAGCTTGTAGCTATAATGTCAGTCCAAGAATGGACTGCTACTCTGGGATAAAGATTGTAAAGAAGGCTAAACTTACCCAATTTCTTTTTGAGGAGTTTTTTGTCGTAACGCTCTTCTGCCAACTTGATTCCATAGTAGTGATTGGAGGATTCTTCGGAATGAGGTGAGGCACCTTTTTGAGGCCCCAAGACTTCCAATTCCCAGAGAAGGGACTTCAATCAAAATTGGGGTGGACTGGTTCTCTCATACACATGCCACAAATAATCGTGACATGGGTCCCTAGTAGCATCCTCATGTGCTACCCAAAATGTACTAAAATGAATTGCCTTTAGAGATAATATATAAATTAAAATGAGGCTGTAAACAAGACCCACTCTTAGGAATAATAAGAGCGGCCGCCTTTATAGTAGTATTTTACATTTTAGTAACATCAAGGGAGGGCGTGGAATTGTTGTATCGAAAGTTGTTACCTTACAGGATGAAGGTAGATATAATAAGAAGGTATGATCCAGAAAGGTTCATAAATGATCAGAGAACCTTTTCAAGTTGGCACCCTACCCAGATGATTTTTATAATATAAAAGATTTTATTAGGAACTGCTCCATAGAGGAGACTACACAGAGGAGGGCCCTATGGGTAAAAATACAAATGATAGAAAAAAGAAAAAAAAGAGGACGTGGGTAGATCCATCATTTGAAGGATTGTTTTTGCATGTCAAATATCCTATAATAAGAAAGATGACTATGTTGGATAATGAAAATCAACTATTGTCAAATGTTCCAACCCCCTCATCAAGTACTCCTGGTCCTTCCACTTCACAAAGGGATATGTCATAAAGTCCTCAACAAGTCACTCCCTTACAACAAATTGACCCCTTAGCTAGACCCTTAGTTGATTACACCATAGCTCTAGATGAGATTTATGATGATGTAAGGTGTAGGTAATGCACCCTCCACTCAGGGTATCATTGAAAGACCCACTAATGATAAAATAATCATCAATTTTGATATTGGTGGTCAAGTTGTGGATGATATCAAAGTACAATCTTGTAGTGAATTCATGCAAAATTATCAATTCATCACAACCAAGGAATTCAAGGACTTTGTCCTCAAAAATAAAAAAGAACAACAAATTGTGTTAGAAAAAGTCTCATGGAGAAAGAGAATAAGGAAATCATTACAAAATTATGGGACAATATAAAGAAGGAAATGGAATCTATGACCCCTCAAAGGTGCAGAGAATTAGTAAGAAGTGCAGGGTTCCTTCCTCTACCAGAATGGTACTTGTCATCCGCCATTACATTTGACACCATCAAAAGACAAGAGGGAGAAGATCCAATTTTGATTTTAGAGGAGCAAGTTGCGGCCCTCTACTTTGGGTCTAATTTTAATCCAAGGCATGATACCTTGGAAATTTGGTCTATTTCCCAGAGACCAACAAACCCCAAGTAATAAATGATCCCAACAAGCTTATATGGAATCTAATAATTAGAAGACTAGGGAACACTATTGCTACCCAGGAAGCCTCTCTCATAGTGAACACAACCTTGTTCACTAAATCAACAGCAAAGAAGCTTCAAGGAGATTTGGATAAAGTAAATTTCATCAACTTGAGGCTACAAGAACAATTAAATATAGCCACAAGACTGTTACCCCCACCTCAACTAGTAATTGAGGCTCAAGGATCACAAGAAAAAAAGATTATGGCCCTTGAGGTTAATATTTTGAAAGAAAATCTCAAGCAAAGTAGAGCAAAAGCCAAGGCAGCAAAGGAGGGAGCAGTTAAGCAAATTTATAATTTTGTTGACAACATTTTGGGGCATAAGTTGTCAAACATTTTATATCAAGTAGACAAGATATGGGATAATTATAGAATTTTGAGAGATGCATATACTACCCACACTCAAAAAGGAGTTAGGCTAAGGTGTTTTTCAAATAAGTTGGTCTTGGATAGAGTCACATTATTGAAAATTATTATTGAGAAATCCAATTTTAATCATATTTTGAGTGATAATATTCTCAGTAGGGAAAAAATTTTGGGTGAAGTTGTTAATCATCATATTAGATACAGGAATCTCATAAAGAAAGAGTTGAACACTTTTGAAGGTTTTGAGAAGTTTCACATGCCTCAAATTTTGATTGAAGAGGGAGAGATCCAGTCTTGCAGGGAATGGAGGTCAAGTTTTGTTGATATCCTCACCCATATCTATAGTAAAATAAATAAGAATGGAGAAGTTGATACTTAACAGTTAAATTTATGTATGGATTCACTCTCCAAGCTAGAGTATAGTATGATGGGATTCTCTGATATGGTCCAAATTTTAATAGGTGATTACTATAAAGCACACATGGCTAAATTCAATCAATTTCCCACCTCATATTGGCATTTCAGCAAGTCATGATGAAGACAAAGATAGTGTTGGTGTTGATATTTGAGTTGCATTTCAATCTATCCTCACCAACCATGCATTAATGCAGCATCAACAAGCAAGGAAAGAATGTCAAAGATGTATCATCACCTTCAATGAGAAATTTTAAGGAAATCCAATCTATGTACCAACGTAAATGCTCTAAAAGATCTTTAGCCACTTTTTGAGTGGTTTCTCCTTTTGTATAAATGTTTTTGTCTTTTTGTAAATAGTGTCACCACTTGAATTTTTTCTTTAATGACTTAAGTGGTGATTTTTTTTTTTCTTGTTGCTTCCCTTGTATATATAAAAGGGAATTTTGAGCCTCATTTGAAGGATTTTGATTACTTAGTCCTTGTTGTCTCTGTATAGAATTAAGTCTTGTATAGTTAGGTCTTCTGAAGTTCAAAAAGAATAAGTTGTAACTTCTCTCTGTAATAGCAATAAATAGCTTGAAATTTTTCTCATATAAATACATGTCATACTATTATTGTATCCATATTGTAATGCATCACCTTTTGAATCTTAATAAAATTAAATATTTCTTGAGGTTCGCATTTCACATTTGTTGTGATGGATGTTTAATTGATTAGCTTCTATTCAAGTAATGGGTTAAAATGCTTTCAATTAGATACTTGAAGATGTTGTAGTCATAGTAGGATTTCTAAGAATATTAATAGTATTTTCCATTTGTTGGTTACTTATTGTAAGGCAATAAGATTTTAAAACCCTTGAGTTAGTTATTCGGTTTTCTATTTAGAAGAATTATCTCATTTCTTGACTTTGTGATGGATAAGGTACTAGCCAAATTAATTCATAGAACTCAAGCCTAGGCAAAATCAAATATAAAAATTAAAATTTACCTTTATTGTAATTCATTATTTTATACTTAATCCATACTATCAAAGAATACAAAGTTAATAGAGGGATTTGAAGATGATTTAGCCAATCAGACTCACCCTCTAAAATATTAGTGTGAAGACTATCATCTATCCTGGCATCATTGTAAGCATTTTTATAGTTCAAGTGATGTTATGCAATGGGAACCCACCTTGGTTTTGTAGAGCCTAAAGTGTAGAGGAGAAATAGTCTAAAATCTATCTCTTGTTCGTTGGCCACTAGCCTAGGGTTATTGAGCATAGGATTTAGCTAATCCTTGGAGAAACCTGGGCAATCAATTGGAAACACCAACAACTAGTTGCCTAATGAGAGACCTCAAATTACTTATGTGATTTGGCATTGTGATTCCATCTTCCATTTTGAACCTGAATAATTGAAGTTTTATGGAAAAATTTGCATTAAGTGCTTTTTATCCAAACAATTTATTTAAATCATCCCAAAATTTTGTTGATGATTTGTTTAAATCGATATCATGTAATTCAAAGTTGGAAAGAGTAAGACTGATAATAGCCTTGGCTTTATCATCTCTACTATTCCAATCCAATAACTTATTTGCATCTACAAGTGGGTTTTTTTTTTTTCTTACTATTCCCCAAATTTGTATTCATTAGTTGTATTTGACTTTTCATTCTCCAAGTATGAAAATTAAATCCAAAATACTTGTCTAATTCAATCTCCATAATGCTATATCCTCTATACATAAAAATATTCCATTGTTACCTTATTACTCCAACTTTGAACTCACAACCATTTAACCTTAAGAGTATTGAAGTAACCAACTTTTTTGTGCACCATACAAATAACAAATCTTCTTTTCTTCACATTTTTGTGAACTATAAAGTTTCTCCCAAAATTTAAAAAATGAATAGATAATCCTAAGGTTCACTTAGCAAATACAAAAAATAAACAACTTATAGGCATTAACACTTTTGTCAAGTGTTTTCTTTATCAATCTATCATTTATATTGTTGTGTGTAAACTTTTGAAAACTTCAAGAGAAACTCCATCAAATATATTAAAAACTTTCACTAGAATCCCCATGATCTTGCATCGTACTATATCAACTACGTATGCACTGATTTTGAAATCATGCTATTGATGAATAAAAATTGTAGAATGATATATGACAAGTTCAACTAATAGAGGCATTGGAGAACAAAACAATTTTCTTCCATCGATGGCTTGGGTATCGCATTCTACACAAAATCTAGATGGCTATATCATATTTTTATAGCTGGTGTGTCTTCTTACATTCAACAAGTATTTATGGCTCCACAAAAATGGCAGAAACTTTATTAGACAACATTCAATTCCACTCTTTCCTTTTTAGTACACAACCACTACAAAGAAGTTACACCATGGATGGCTCACCCTGCTATACCTTGCCATTCCTACAACTCTTCACCTACACACATAACTCTTTTATTTATCTCACACTGTTATACAAACTTCAACACAACAAAGCATATCACAGGCACAAAGTTAATGATGCTCTGATACCATGTGAAAGGTAAAAATATTTAATTATTCATTGATGCACAATAGGTGAATTTAAACATGGAGAGATACAATTTCAATTGTAATAACTGTAACAATGCAATCATAATAACTGCCTATAATAGATAATTTAATAATGTACGCTAACAATTTTGAGTATTCAATGATGAGCTTCATATAATGAATAATTTTAAGTGGTCAAAGGAAATGACCTAGTTAATATCTATTTTTCCTCCATTTAGTTTATTTCTTTTAACATTTCAATATGCTAAGTTCATAGAAAATCCTGAACCTTATACATCTTTTATGTCTTTCATGCATCTTAAACCAAACTTTAGTATGTGGAAATATAATTATGGTATGATGGTACTTGTATGCATGGATGTGTGAATGTTCATGAAATCCAATATGATTTTATGCTTAATTCATGGTTGTTAATGATGTGTATACTTTAGATGAAGCTAACCTCTTGCATCCAAAACTACAACCCATAGTAACTAGGTTTTCCACCCGCAGCAAAGGGATCATAGGTAGTTGCAGGGGAGAGTCCAAAATGCTAAAAATGTGACAACTCTAGGAAGTAATGAAGGAAACCATTGAAATGGTCAACCATGAGTCACCAAATCACCGAATAAGATGACAAGAGGAAGAGGGATTCTACTTTGATAAGGAAATCCATGATGTGACAGTTTTTCAGGGAGCACGTCTTTATCAAACCGTTAGGGAAAAGTTTTAGTTTCACTTCTCTTCTTTTTTTTTCAATTATGGTTTTTGGTTGCAAAGACTAGTCCTCTCCCTATTCTTGAAGGAGAGTGTGTGTATGCATTTAAGTTCTATTTTTAGTCCTTGTGTGAATAAAATTCCTCCCAAGCCTATATATTGGGATCGATGGTTGAGGAGAAGATCTAGTTGTTAAGTTCTAGTTTTTGTTTTACCAGACAATACTTCATTGCTGATAGTTTTATATTATTTAGTTGTAATGGATATGTACTTCTAAATGGGAGATCTTTTGAAGATTCTTGTCAGACTGTGAGAAGTTTAGTTTTTATGCAATAAAGGAGTTTCAATTTACTGTTATGATTTATTGATCAATAGTGTGTAGTTGATATTTCTTGTGGGCATAGTAACTTGAGCAAGGGCCACTCAAGGTACTACCAACCCATCTTTCTTTTTGTACTAGATTAGATGTTCACTGTTGTATCTATTTATTTTAATTCTCACTTGTATGTATGTGAATTCCATAAATGATATTCTATAAGCATGAATTGCATTTTGTAATAGCATGTTGAGTCAGTCTCCAAAGAATTTAAGAAGTTAGGAGTCAAAATTCAATAGTATCAGTTAGTTCTAAAGTTCAGTCTTAGTAGTTAGTAGTTACAGTATTAAGCCAAAGGTACCCGTAGCATAAGCAACAAATTATGTTATTTCCCCCGTTTTACTTTATTTTTCTTTTCCAAACTATTGTTTTCAGTACAAGTGTAAACCATCTATACTTATTGATATAGGTCATGTAGAGTCCCTGAATGCACATACAATGTCAACATCATCAAAAGCTTATAAAGTCTTGGTTGATAATTAAATGAAGCCTTTGTGAGGGTTCAATGAACTATTCAATTAGGAACCTATCCTTTGAATTGTGTGTCCACTCATAAACACCAAGTTGATTGAACATTAGAAAGGCCTTACATTTTTGGCGTCATTGCCAGGGATGGTGCTACATTTAGGATTCTCCTATGTAATTTCAAGCTTTCATAGTTTAGTGTTTTGATTTTAGCATTAGGGAAATTAGGTTTTAGTCATCAATACAAAATTTTTTTACTAACAATTTGCAGGAACCGTTGATCCAAAGAGTCATAATCATTGTATGTGGAGGCAACAAGATGATTTAGGAAGATTTATCCCCACATCACACGAAGCATTAGAGGATATTGGTGGACAAAGTGAATAGAGCGATGGTATTCCTCAAGAAGAATCATCCCAAGACAAGTTAGTACCCACACCAAATACATAGGAGACTTCCCACATACACATTACCATCATGGCTAATGTAGCAGTTGAAGACCCACTAGAGCATGTAACTTTTGAGTTCCCCATTGCAAACCAAGAGAGAGAAACTTCTTTGAAGAACATACCTCCTTCAGCATTACCTGTCTTCTATGGGTTGGTCATGGAGGATCTAAATACCTTCCTTTTTTATTTTGATGTGTTATGCAGAAGTTATGATTATACCACAAATGCACACGGGCTTAAATTGTTTCTATCAACACTGAAGGATTTTTCTCTAAGATGGTTTATGGGTTTGAGAAGAGATGTTGTTCCAAATTGGAATTACATGAAGACAAAGTTCCTGGAAAAGTACCAGGATTATTGTAGAGGCATAGACAAAAAGAGGGATGACATCTTCAGGATGTCACAAAAGGAAGATGAATCCTTAGAAGACTATATAGAGAGGTCCCAGTTCTGTCTTAAGAAATCCCACCAAAATTGACTCTCTGATGAGTCCTTAAAGTTGATATTCTTGAGAGGGATTAATGAGGATTGCATGGATGCATGCACTTAACCTCATTGGGGTAGGGGATATCTCACATGCACCATTTGAGGAAACTTGTAAAGCATGTAGCAACTATTCAAGGTCTTTTACCAAGAAGGTTAGAGGAGATAGGACATCTTCCATCAAAAAATCACCTAATGGAATCTCTAGAATAGATCTGAGCAATCTTCTATCAAATATAAAGGAGG
>VDFB02228079.1:0-12269 GCA_007258455.2 Sequoia sempervirens
AAAACAACAAAGAAAACACGTAATTTAGTGCAAAAACGTGATTAGATTTTCAAGAGTGCCCTCCTTCTAGCACCAAATGTAGAACCCCAATCCAAATACCTGCAAAACATAATAAAGGAACACATTAGAAGATCATATGCAAGTAAGAACAAGGATTCCCCATGGAATCCATTAGCAAAGCTAAAAATAGGAAAGAAAATAAGAATAAAATGAAAGAACAAGAAAGTAAGCTAAATCCTATTGAAAGCAACGCAAAATTTTGATCCCATGGGGGAATTGGTGCCAATTTGATGTGAAAATTGGCCCTTTCCCAATTCCAATGATGTGATGAAGATTATTGATGAAGGATGCATGCTTGTGGTGATGACTTCAATGGAGCTCCATGTTGAAAATATGCAAAAATTCTAACTATGCTTTGATGAAATTGATGATAGATTGCTATGGATTTGAGTATAATAACTTTGCTCAAATTGTGGATGATCAAATGAGGAATAAGACCTCTTATTTATAGAATGTCAAGTTGGAAGAATGTCCAAAAGAGAGCAATGTGGGACTAAGAATCAACCAATGGCAAGATGCCACTTGTCAACATGTGAATGGATGAAGGATGTGCAAGTTTTGGTGAATGTGTCAATAAATGACATTAGGTGGCCTTTTCAAATTTCAAATTTGGCTTGTTGGAGGGAGAAGGGGTCTTAAATGCCGAGTGGGGGACATGTAAGAGGAGAATTAATGCTATGTTGGAAGGGACAAGTCAACTTGATTTGAATTCAAATTTGAGAGAATATTCTCTAAAGATGCCTTGTTGAGGGAAAATAAAGATTTAATAAATGAATTAATTGATTTATTTTTGCAAGTGGAAAACGCTAGAGGATGGGACTTGCATTGGGATTAAATTAATCAAGGTTAATTAATTTAATGGGGATTTAGGATATGTGACAAATTTTTTTTATAAAGAGGGTAAAAACTTTATTGAAACTCAGAAAAGAAGATTACAAGCAAATCTCATAACAACAACTCCAAGAGAAAAGCACAAGAACAATAGAAGAACAAGAGCACCAGTCAACCAACTCCACAACCATCCATATCCTCGGTCAAGATCCTCCTCAAATCCAGACAAAAATCCTAGGGAAGATATCTCCATTCCTCAACCCTCCAAACATCAACATGATTTGAAGCCCACTTCGCCAAACAATCAGCAGCCCTATTCCACTCACGTGGAATGTGGACAAAGGACACTATCTCCATCCTATAACTAATTTGCAAAATCTGTTGAACAACCAGAGCCAACTGTCAATTAACATTCTTCATCTTACGTTCAATCAACAAATTCACAATAACCTAAGAGTCAGATTCACAAATAACCTTACGCTAACCTAGAGTATAAGCACGCTCTAGAGCATAGACAATTGCTAATCCCTCCATAAAATTATTAGCCTGCCAACCTTTATAAATAGAAAAGAAGAACACAACTTCACCTAAACAGTCTCTACCCATGCCGCCAATCCCAGCTGGTCCAGGATTACCTCGGGAAGAGCCATCTGTGTTAATCTTTAAGATATCCTCAGGAGGAGGCAACCATCTACCCATCCTTTGAACTTTCTTTTTCGCACGTCTACCCCTTCTGACACAAGCAGAGGTAGGAGACAAACCTTGAAAACCCATTCTATCAGTAATTTCAGCATCCCCTCTATCAAGCAGGAACATCACCTCACATTTAGCTTCCACAGTCTCCTAGAGCATTCCCAAAATTCTATGCCAAACTTGTTGGATTTCTAACCTTTCCCCTTGGAAAATCCTACGATTTCGTTCTAGCCAAATCTGCCAGAGAATAAAGGTAGGTCCAATGCACCAAACAATCTGAAGAAAAGGAGTCAAAGTAGGGGGCTTACCCAAACTTCTCTAGAATTCCACCAGGGATGAAGCATGAACACAAGGGTGTTTCCAAACACCCCACCAAAGGTGCCATAGCTGCAAGGAGAAAGTACATCTGAAGAATAAATGTGAAGAGTCCTCCTCACAAGCACTACACAAAACACATAAGGAAGGTCCATGAAGTCCACACTTCTGAATATTGTCCCAAGTCAAACACCTATTCTACAAAAAAATCCACACAAAGTAGTTACATTTTGGCCAAGAGAACTTATTCCATACATATTTCCACCAATGGACCTCTTCTCCATTCAACCTGTTGGCCATCAATTCATGATATCCACTAGCCACAGAAAAAATGCCTTTAGGATTTGGGTGCCAAGCTAGAACATCCTTGTCCTTGAGGGAACTATAGTGTCTAACTGATAAAATACTATGAAGCTCCACACAATCTTCCTCTAGACCTGCTACCGGCCACTCACATGGGGACCTCTAGCTAGCAACCTCTAGCTGACCACAAGGGTGAAAAGATTTAAAATCACTCACCCTTGACCAACCAGCCTCAAGGAAGCACTGGTAGAGAGCTAATAAATTAGGAAACTAAGATATAATGGGAGGAAAACCATCCCAAGAGTTTGACCAAAGAGAGCATCAGTTCCCTTCTTACATATCCAAAATAATCCCTCCTTAATCAAAGAAGCCCCTTTCTTGAGAGTCCCCCAAATTACTGATCCACTTCCCACCAGAGGATAATGAGGAACCTCCTCCTTTGGGATCCCAGGAAGATACTTATGAAGTAGAATTCTAGCCCATGGCTGATCTTGCTCCACACACCATCTCCAATAAAGTTCTACAGCCAAAGCCATCCCAGATAAAGTCGATTGCCTCAAACCTAGACCACCCAACTGTTTAGGAGAGCACACAATATCCCATCTGACAAGGCTCCATTTAGAAGAAGACAAGTTTCCGGCCCATCAAAATTGCCTTGCCAAGGAATCCAATTCCTTAACAAAGCCCATCAGAGCCACCTGAAGCATACATCTATACAAGGGAAGAGCCTAAACCACAGATTTAAGCAACTGAACACACCCAGCAAAGGAAACCCATCTATGAGTCCAGTGATTAACCTTCGCTCGAAATTTATCAAGAATATGCTGCCAAGAATCTCTAGGGAGCTTACCAGAAGAGATTGGAATACCCAAATAAGTCAAAGGAAGAGAGCCTATCTGAAACCTCATAATAAAAGAAATTCTCTATTGAATAGGTCCAGGTGTATTAAAAAAGAAGATGGATGACTTATCTTCATTAATTAATTGACCAGAAGCAGTGAGATAAACATCCAAAGCCTTACGTAGATTAGTAGCCTCCCTGATTGTGGCCATACCCATCAAGGTAGTATCATCCACAAATTGTAGGTGTGATTGAGGAGGTAGCTCATTGCCCCACCTCCACCCATGGATAACCCCTGACTCAACGTTACTTTTCAGCAATCTCCCCAGCCCTTCAGCAATAAGAAGAAAGAGATAAGGGGAAAGAGGGTCCCCTTGCCGAAGACCACGAGAAGCTCCAAAAAGCTCAGTGTGCTCCCCATTGATTAAAATAGAGAAGGAGGTAGAAGTTACACAACACATAACCCACTGAATCCAGTCCTCAGCAAATCCGAAGGCCCTAAGAATATTTCGAAGAAATGACCACCGAACTCTATCATAAGCCTTAGCCATATCAAGCTTGATAAACATTGCCTTAGCTTTTGACGTAGCCATAGAGTGGATAGTCTCTGTAGCAATAACAACTCCATCCAGAATTTTCTGGTTAGCCACAAAGCCTCCCTGCTCCTTAGAGATAATCCATTAAGCCATTTCTTCAACCTTTCAGCAATCACCTTAGAGATAATCTTATAAATCACATTACAAAGGGCAATGGGACAAAATTGGCTTAACCGATCTTCCCAGTCACATTTTGGGATGAGGGCAAGAAAAGTGGAGTTCAATGCACGAAGCATCTGTTTATTCCTTTGAGATTCTTGGACCACCTCTAATAAATCAACCTTAATAATATCCCAAAATTCTTGAAAGAATTCAATCGGAAACCCGTCAGGACCTAGAGATTTCCCTTTCTTCATATGGAAAACAATCTCCTCCAACTCCTCTAGAGAAATATAACACATAAGATTATCATTCATTTCTCTAGTAACAAGTTGGGGAATGCAAGAAAGAACCTGAACTTCCTCAGCAGAACCCTCCTGAGTGTCCTCCCTAAAAAGAGAAGTAAAATACTGCATTGCCTCTCTAGATATCTCCTGTAAGGAGGAAAGTTGTTCTCCCCTATCATTCACAAGCACTGGAATAGAATTACCATGCCTCCTCACCTTCACTGAATTGAAGAAGGCGGTATATTTATCCCCCTCTTGAAGCCACTCCACATGATCTTTCTGTTTCCAGTAAATTTCCTCACGCATTTCACATTCTTCTAGGATTTTTAAGGCCATAGCCTCTTCCTGAAGCAAGGCTTCTGACAAACCATTCTCTTTGATTTCCCTGGTTATATTATCTAACTTAGATTGAGCAATAGCTTTGTCATGAAAAATGTTCCCAAAACATTGGCGATTCCAATACTTAAGCTGGTATTTAACATATTGCAATAGCTTGGAAAAATTATACATAGTTGTGCCATAGGCAAGTCTACCAATCCTCCACCAGTGAGCAACATAGTTCTGTAAAGAGGGATCACACAACCACATAAGTTGGAACTTGAAGAAGGAGATCGAGCCACCTTAGCAGAGGACACCACTAACTTAATAGGCTAGTGATCCGAACCTCACCAATCTAGAATCTTTGAACAAGTAGACCAACCACCACCAACCCAAAAACAAGAAACTAGAAAGCGATCAAGTGTTTCCGCAATGCACTTCTCCCCAATTCTCTGGTTGTTCCAGGTAAACTATCCATTTCTAGTCTTGATATCCACCAGGTTCAAAGCCAATACATTATCACAAAGCTTGAAAGCAGAAGGTTCCAATCTTGCTATACCACCCTATTTCTTAGCCAACTTAGTAATGGCATTGAAATCTCCAGCCATAATCCAAGGGTGATAGGGCACCATACTTCAGATAAACCTTAAATGGGACCATAAATATTGCTTACCCAAAAGGTCAATAGGAGCATAAATTTTGGAGAGGAGGATAGTTTCCCCAGTCTCAATGCTTGTAGCGATCAAAGACATGGAGGATTTAGAAGACATCCACCAGAGAGGGCGAATCCTCAAAGGATTCCAGAGGCAAGCCACACCCCCAGTAGTACCATGAGCACCAATACACTGGCAATCACCTCTACTCCACAACTTAGATGATAAACCAGTCATGCTTTCAACAAATAACTTTGTCTCCTGTAAAAAAAGAAAATCAGGAGAGTGAATTCGCACCAAGTCTCGAACAAATTTTTGTCTAGGGCCACTATTCAAGCCCCGTACATTCCAAGAGAGAATGATCATTTTGGAGGATTAGAAAAGTGGGAGTCAAGAGTTTTGACAGAACTTGACTCCACTAAAGTCTCCCCCATCAGCTTGATTTTCTCAAAATCTTTCTTTCTTCCAGTCTTGGAAGGCTTCTCAATAGTCCCTTTCTTCAAGTCTTTCTGAAGAATACCCAATGCAGGAGAAGCCTTGCTTCATTTTGCTACATCAGGAACTATTTTCGAAGGAGGACTAGTTGTTTCTCCCACCATCAATGGCGCAATAACCATAGACTCAGGTTCCCTAGAAGTCCCCAAACTCTGATCTGTGTCCATTTGCAAGGCCCTCTCTATCTGTGGAATTTGAATGTCCTCTGTGACAATGTCTTCTTGAACCTCTTCCATAACACTCTGGTCCATTCCCAACATACTAGGGTTCACCTCCTGTAGACTGAGATCATCCAAAACCTCAAACTGGTTAAAGGTATCTCCCTCTTGTCTTTCCTTAAATGTTCTCTTCTGACCCCGATTCTTATTGCGAACTTTAGCTGGAATAAAACCCTCACCACCTGCAACCTCACTAGACATAGGCGCTTTTCCTTTGTCACCCCTCAGAGGGTTACGAGGGAGTTGAGATGACTGAGTCTCTGGTGGCTTAGATCTTGGACATCTTCTCTGAAGATGGCCATATTCATGGCATAGACAACAACGAAATGGTAGTGTTTTATAGTCTAACTGTTGAATCCAAGAATATGAACCCGCCCGAATTTCTAAGGAATCAGGAAGAGGGTTACTTAAATCTAATTCAACACAAATGCGAGCAAAATTCATTACCTTTCTTTCCCTCATTTGTTGAGAGGCGCCCACAGGTTTACCCAATAGCGTAGCCACATTGTGCAAGATATCATTATGCCAGCACTCCACAGGAAATCTGGGGAGACACACCCAAACAAGAACACGATTTGGTAGTTCCTCTGAAGGATTGAAACCCGCATGCCAAGGTTTCATAAAAAGACTAGCCTAATTGTGGAAATAAGGTCCACCCTCAAAAACTTTGTTCCAATCTGCCATGCAATTGAAAACCACCATGAAGTAGTTGTTTGCCAACAACATAATGTCCATTTCCCCCTTAGGAGACCAAGTCTGCTTCGACCATGACTCCAAAAATTGAAGTGAAACCCTCATGCCCATGAATTTTCAAAGCAAGGCATGCTTCAAAAAATATTCAATGTCCTCAGCAATGGATTCTGGCTGAATCTCCAAAATGGGTCTCTCCTTAGAGCGTTCTAGGCAACCGTTCACCTTCGGAATTCGAGATCCTCTTTTAGGCACAAAACCTCCATCTCCAGCATCATTGGCAAATAAACTATTATCAAACATTCTTGTCTTTTGCTTTGGGGAAGAAACCCTAATGGCAACACGAAAGTTCAAAGGGGATTTTCCCCCAGAAGTCTCGCTTGGAGCCATAACCATAGGCGAAAGAACACTCTGCAGAAACCAAAGAAGAAGAAAACCAACAAAAGAAAAGTTGAAACTACAAACACTAAGAGATAGAAAGTCGGCCCCAAACCCGTCCAAAAACCACAAACCACAACTTGAACACCTGGCAAAGCCCAACCCCACATCCAACTCAAAAGCCAAATGGCCAAGATCGAGGCATGCGAGGAGAAATGAAAGACCCCTCATCATTTGCGACACCTGGGATAACACTCTCCATAAGCCCTCATCTCGGAGATGTGACCAATTTTGACTTAGATATATGGATTAAAATAAATCAAAAGGAGATGAAAAGTGATAAAGATTTGATTAAACAAAGATTTGATTTATTTAATCAAAGAGGATGATGTTACTACTAAAGATGAATTTATTTAATTTAAATGGAGGACTTTAGAGATTGAATTTAATGAACTTGATTTATTTGATGAATGGATGAATATGAATTGGTTAAATGCATGATGCTAATTTTGCATGTCTACATTTTGCCCCTCTTTGAAGCAATGTACTTGTTGTGTTGGATTGACTATGGGGTTTTTCTTATCGATCCAAATGAGACTTTCAGGTTACTATGATTATTTACGAAGTTTAAATCCTTACTTGGAGGAACCAATTAAAAGGAATCACACAAGGGTAGCAAGTGTGTCTTGAAAAATTAAACACACACTTGATACATTCAATTTGAATAACAAGAAAATATTAGTTTGGAGACAACCACACAATCTTAGACAATGATATCAACAAATAATTCAGACAAGAATTCGAACACCAGATTAAATTTTCTTCTCCATTTAATTACTTCAAAATATTTTACAATTTATCATAAGTCTTTTCATGCATTCTATTCTATGATAGTTATATGATGATCATCCAAAAATTCAGTCTTGGTTTCCCTTTTATAAGGGAAGCAACAAGCTTCAAATCACTACAAAATAAGGCACCTTTCAAAATTCACGCCCTTTCGTATAAACTAAAGATTAGTTTTTCTTAAAACATGATTAAGAGAAACAAGTGATAAGAAAGAAAGTAAACAATTTTGACTGGAAGTCCTTAGCACTGGTAATGCACTTAAATTCGTTAATCAATGTAGAGGAACCGTGATCATCTTGATCTAGCAAGATCCTCCTCTCCATGATAGAGTGCTTGAATGCTTGGTTCTTCCACTGTGACATTCTCGAGGCCTATTCTTCTGGAGGAGTCAAATACTTTTGCTCCCATTGATACATTGTATAGTCATGTGGCCATTTGTATTCTTGAATCTTCAATACATTTGCAAGGTGATTATTCCACCGGTTGTCTAGTAACCCTCTAGTGTCTGTAATGAACTTAGAATAACCAACATCCAAAGCTATGATTCCATCCATGATTAGATTGAGGTTGTGTAAGTTTAGTTCACCATATTTTTGTATATGAGCAATATAATCAAGAATAATTTGGCCAAATTCATTCTTCCACTCACTGAGATCTTTCAACTAATCATCATCCTTTAATATTCTTGGCACAAACCAGTATTTCAATGTATGGAATGAATCCACCCTTGCTTTGATCTTCTGATCTTCTCCCGATATGTAGTGATATTCATCAATGACCATATTTACCATTTGCTCAGTGGGCTTTAGAGCAGTAGGACCCTCGATAGTTCTTTGTAAAACTCTGCACAAGGTCATCAATGTGTGGTGTATGGGCTGCCAATTTTTGAAGAGGGGATCCAATATGGGCACATGGGTCTTCATTTGATCACTTGCCCGTGGTAGGGAAATGTAACCCTCATACATATTCTCCAATTTATCTATGATCGGCTTGATCCTGTGTTCTAAAGTTTTCTCCAAAACATTGAGGATTTGCTTCCTCACCCCCTCTTTAACCTCATTATTGACTTTCTTTAATTCTTCAATCTCCTGCCTTAGGATATTCATTTGCTCAATGGAAGCACTATCTGTATCTACTGGTTGGGAAGTGGTAGGATGGTACAATACCATTTCTCTACTTTGTGAGGGCCCTGCTCCTTTCAATTGCTCTTCCAGTCTCACATTTTCTATGAAAAGTTTGTTCACTTCATCATTGAGAAATTTTTGTTCCTTTTCATACTTCGCCAATCTGGATTCCATCTCCTTAACTGTAGCTCGAGTGAACATGATTGTCATGGTTACAACCTCTAGAGGAGATGTATCTTTTAATGTCTTCACCATGGCTGATCCTCTCATTTCATGTACCGCATCTAATAACCTTGGATTTTGTGTACTTCTTTGTTTGGCCCAAAAGGCCAAGCTCTTAATCTTTGGGTTGTATCTTTTGCCACTCATTCCTTCATCTGAATCAAACTCAACAATCACCATTAGGTCCTCTTGTGTTCTTACTTGATCAAGTAAGAACATTTTCTTTAATTCCATACTTGGGACAATAAGTATATTACTTTTCAAGACCATTTCTCTAGCCTCTCTTGGGCTATTATCAACATTATCAATCCTCAATTCATTGAAGGTCTGAGATACAATCTGGTCATGTTGGGATTCTTCAGCACCAATCTTATTTATTTTGACCCTCTCTTTAAATTCTCTCATCTTCATTTTGATCCAATAATCTTTAAATTCAAGAGTCTTGATAAACTCATCATCTTCCACAAACCTGAGGGCTGCAATTACCCTTTCATCCTCATGCATTTCTCTCTCTCCCTGTACATGGATGTCAATTCTAGCTTTAGGCTTATGGGCTTCAATTTCATGAACTGGCTCGTCTACTTCAACATCATCCTTCAAGTGTCTTAACACACTAGCTACCTCTTTTGTATCTCCAACTTCCTCACTTATTGCATAGGAAACTAGTGGATCTAGCTCCTGTATCCTTTGTTTCTTAGGAAGTGGTTGTTTAGGAGGTGATTCTGGAGGAGCATAACATACTGAAATAGTATTAGGAGAAGGCTCTGAAATTACAACACCACTTGGCCTCTTGGGAGACAATTTGGTGGGCCTCTCCTCCTCTGCTACAGACTTATCATAGAGTTCATCAAATTTATCAATTATCAAATCTATCCTCTTGAGAGGATTTGTTTCTTCTATAAAATACCCCAAGAAGTCAATGTTATTTTTCTTCCTTTCTTCCTCAAGCTTCACCATGATTTCCCATTTTCTCTTCCTTTGATATACCTCTTGAGGAGGAAATCAATTTCTAATTACGTCCTCTTCATAATCAATTTGATGAGTGATTGTAGCCTTGGTAAGGATGGTCTATCTTATGAAGTTCATGTGACCTTCAGGGTCAAAGACCCTTTCTTTTCTAGACCTTAAAGAGTACCTTGCTTTGAGGTAGTTTTGTAACTCTTCAAGAGTATCATATCCCACTGATAATTCTCCGCATGTCAAATTGGGTAGAAACATACCCTTCTTTTTTTTTTTGCATGACTTCCTTTTCCATCCACAACATCTGCCAGATAAACTCTAAGAAAGCTAGCCCAAGAGGAACAATTTTTGGCAATATATGTGGGGCATGTGGGCATCCATAAATCCTAATTATTGTGACATCTCATAGAAAAAACCAATCACCAAAGTTATGAGTATGGCCTTGTTCTGGTTTCAAATCCAAAGGCCTCAATAGTTGTAGTATAGGTGTGTGTAGTATTGGCAATGTGTGGCCAAGAACATTCATAACTTTTTGCACAAATTCATCATGGAATACTACATAATCAGAGTTTTTGCATCCGCTATCCCATATATAACACCATCGTTGCACAGGAAAAAAGTTCCCTCGTTGATCAACCTTACCCAAACACATCCTTTTGTCCATCTATCTTTGTTTTGGTACAATACCAAGTGACACAGTAAAGAATATTGCCTAAATGTTATAGAGGCTTTGTTCTCTCTGACTTGCAGGAATCCTTCATGCAGTGCCTTCTCAAGATATGAAACAAAATCATATTTAATATTTGTCTCGGGATTCTGAATTCTCATAACCATCATCATTAAAGTAATTGGAATTTGCTCTTGTGCATCTATCCCAAGTATTTGACAAAAATAAAAATAGGTTTTCTTGAAATAAAGTTGAAAATCTGAGACAACAAATGGTTCAGTGGCAGAAGGGGAGATAGGTATCACCTTATTGTTAACACCCCTTTTCATATATATGGGGAGTTCATCACTCCTATGTGTCTTTCTCAATATAGTGTAATATTCCTCTCTTCTTTGCAAATCAATCTTAGTTAGGGCCTATTTTTTTAGGTTAAAACATTCAATGATGGTTGCTTTAGTTAACATGACCAATGGTGAACCATCTGGCAATCTTACAGACCTAGTAGCAGGATGGTAATTTTGAGCTAAAGCTCTGATGAACTCTACATCTATAAAAACATTAGGAAAACTAACTTATCCAAGTCTAATGTCCATGGGTTTGACACTCGAATCTTGACCCCCCCTCTTGTCATAAAAATGCCAAAAAAATTCCCATCCGGAGATAGGGATAAGGGCATCTCTACAACCATGAGTTGTATCCTTGAGAGCTTTCTTGTATCCCTTGTTGGTTGAGTCAGGTAGGATATCCAAGATAGATTGTTGTAATGACCTCTTTTTAACCTTAGGTTCATCCTTTTTAATTTCGATTTATTTCCTTTTAGGAGGCATGATACCAATTGGCTACTTCTACTTGTGCTTTTAAGTTTTTAAATGCAGAATTTCAAACAATTTTGTGCTCGTAAAATTGCTTCACAGTGGGTTCTATGCACTTACCCGACTTATGATAGTGTTTGAGCTTCTTGTCCTTGATCTCCCAGCTCCCCGCATGGTAATTCCTCACAAATGAACACTAGAACAATGTCGAATCCTTAATTTAATGGCTTATGAGTTCAGTCATGCCAACATTAATATCAACTTCATACTAAGTATTATGTGATCAGCTCATACTTCAAGTTTGAATGTGCGCCATTGATTTCACAAGATCTGAGGGTTGTTATGAGTTATGCATTTAATACCGCAACTAGTAATAATGCCCTGACAGTCTATATCACAATACTACTGCCACTTCTATCAACTGCCGCAAGATAGCCGGGTCGCGGATCTGTTCATTTATCAACCTTACTGTTGTAGTATCATCTTAGGATTTATCTATCGCGGGACAACGAGGTATATACCACTATACCACAAGCTTCCTTATGTTTATCATAGGGTAGCAAGATTCTTACCGCTACACCGCAAGCTTTAAATGTTTATCCCACGGTAATGCGAGCTTACTCTTAACGGTCACTTATGGCTTACCGTTCTACCACTTATCTTAATGTTTTTCATCACGGTATAGTAGGATTTTTACCGCACAACCACATTTCTTTGTGATCTTCATGGTACTGCGGTTCTTACCACACTATTGCTCTTCATAATCTCCTTCCTCGTGGGGTGGTGGGTTGTTCCCTGCTATACTGCACTATTTATTTTTCCTTACCTCGGTATTGTAGTTTATGATGTAATTAAGGTC
>VDFB02228080.1:0-17905 GCA_007258455.2 Sequoia sempervirens
GTCCCAATTCTAGATGCACCGGTGATGGAGTCCGAGCAGGTAGGCTTTCCTCCGGTTCCTATGATCCGCGGCCTTTCTCACTCTCCGGAGGATCCTCGTACTGCACCAAGGGAGAAGTGTGCCTTTCCTCTGTTTCCACATCAAGCTCGGCAGCCTCACTGAATAATGTTCCTTCTTTGAATGGTTCTGCCTCTCCGCTGATTTCCTGTTCATCCGGATTCTCCGGTTCTGTTACACTCTGTGGAGGAGAGACAGGCTTGTCTTATTCTTTAGCTGGCAATATTGGAGAAGAATCCCTGGGTTGTGCGGCATCCTTTGGGGAAGGAGTTCTGGATCTTCTGGTATACACTTTGGTCTTCTCCCCTCCGGAGCTCTCCACATCCACAACTGGAGGTTCATCCTCCGAAGCAGTTTGGTCTTTCTTCTTGGCCACCCTTGTAGTTCTGGCTTTCTTTGGCGGCGGAGGAGCATCTTCTCCTTCAGCTTTCTCTGCTTCCTCCTCATCCGAGGACTTGCTGATGGTCAGGGTCTTCCACCTGCGCTTGCCAATTGGTTTCCTTTTTGCTGCAGGTTGAGTTCCCTTAGGACTTCTGACTTTGATCTTGAAAGGGGAGGTTTTAGCTGTTTTCCCTTTGGGGTCCTCCTCCCTGGATTCTTCAGAAGTGGACATGGGGTTGAGATTCCCCATCAAATCGAAGGTACAAGGCACCTTGGCACTCTCTAACACCCAGACTTCATGCTTTATCCAAGACAAAGTAAATCTTAGCACTGGAGCCATCAAGTCTTCCAACTCTGTCACCTCAGGCTCATTCCAATCAATATCTGCCACTGACCTGTCCTTAATGGGCTCATAAACATGGTCCTGGACCAGTTTCCCATCATCATCCAGCTGATCCGGAATCAGCTTCACATTATACTGTCTGATTGCCTCCACAGGCAGCCGGGAATACCTTTTCTTTCTTGCATCCAGGTCATCCTTGATGTTGACCCAGTAGTCCTCCAAATCCTCTTTATGCCTAAATTCCCGGGTAGCTCTCTTCTGTGCCTCTCCAGTTATGTCAAAGTTCATTCTCTTTGAATGGAAAGAGAATCCATACGTGGCTAACTCCTCACCTGCAGTGTGAGCTGATTGGATGGACGGGCACACTTCCCCCACGCCAATCCCAAGAGGGAAGTCACCTCCAAAGCCAGTCTTATGCTTCTCCCTCTTCACCACTGCATCGAACTCACAAATTTGTCTTACTACCTCTAGTAGCACTATGTGGTCAGTGGGATACCTAGGCAATCTGTAGGGTGCAACAGGGCATCTGTCAATCCGGAGATAAGTGAAAGTGGGGAACTGGATGAACCAAGCCCCGTAATTCTTAATCAATCCTTTGGCCCCATCAGACAATCTGATATGTTCCGCATTCTGAAGGGTCTGGGTAATGTGCATTGTAAATGCATCGTTAGCCCTCCTATAATCTCCGTGTCCCAAATGTAGTTCCGGATAGACCTCGTAGATGATGTCTTGTCCAATGGTTCCCGCCGGAGTCAGTCCCTTGTAAGGATAGGAGATGGCCAGTACATATATGATGTAGGAGGACATGGTGAACTTCTTTGACTCCAGGACATTCCTCAGTTGTTTGTCAATTTTCGCACTGATGAGACCTGCCCAGTGATAATTTTTCCCTTGGCCCATCTTGGTGATCACATGGACCATCCAATTTTCCAATACTCCGGCAGTTTTAAGTCCAGCCACCCTGCTCAACAGTGTAATAGCATCATAGATATCCGGCCTGAACTTCACCCTGTGCAACTGTTTAGGCAACTTGGAGTGGTGGGATTTTGGCTTCTCCAGCCATGAATTAATGATCTGTTGAGCCTTAACTGGCTCGTTCTCATAGTATGTTCGAGCTGTGTCAATGTTTAAGGCACAAACCGAAGGGAGATTCGACAGGCTGAAGGCCCGGGCAATGGATGCTGGACTGAAATTGGCCAAGACTCGTCCCTCGGTGCTGACCACCATCTGCATATCAAAAGCGTACTGCCTAGCACACTCCAAGATCAACTCGTAGCACTGGACTGCTGGAGGGAATCCTGCCACATGCACCAACCCCGAATTCATCATTCCTTGCCTCAAAGGTGACTGGTCCTTCTCAGCTGTTCTTTGTTTGAATTCCTCATAGCGCCAGGCACCGACATTGGTATCAGACACATCAGCCCACACGGAGGATATCTTGCTCTCTGGAACCTAACTTTTCATGTCCAATCTTAACCTTTCTGTCTCAGAAACTGAAGATGCCCCGGCACCACCTTTGGACTTCCTAGCAGTAGCCTTGCTTGATTCGGCCTGCACATTCAAGAATCATCATTAGAATTCAATTATTAAGCTCATATCAATCAAAAGAGTTAGCACACATCATATAAAACCACTAAAATCCATTGCTATTTGCCAGTCTTTCAGGATCCAGAGAAATCAAATAATCAAGGAAAATTGTGTAAACCGAGAAAATACCGTCGGGGCAGAATTTCGGAGAAATCCGACCCAGATGGATTCCTGCTGCCAAAGCACTATTAGCCATATAAATCATTAATACGCTCGGAAAATTGAAAGATAATCGTTAATTTTACTCATTGGCAACAAGAAATAAGCATGAATGATCATTCCATCAATCCTATCATCGAAATATACAAAAGAATGCAACTAGACAGGAAATTCAGAAAAATCCGGATGGAACGAATTTTCGCGGACAGCATAAAACGCACCAGAAATTAACCCTGTCCGCGGAATAAGCCCAAACTGGGAAAATCCGGGAGCAAGGAAATTCCGCGACAGGCTCGGGAACCCGAAAAATGGCAAAACATACACCAAAACCCAAGCGACCACGGGATCTCCACTACCTGATCTCAAATGATCTTAAAACCTACGATAATCAACAATCTCGAGTATGCAAAGGATTCCAACTCCCACAAGCCCTCAAAGGAGAAATCCTCGTGCTAAAACGATGACGCCCTAAATCGAATAACCACCCTTTTCACCATTAAAACTAGAGCAAGCTTTCAGGTTAAAAATATCAGTTCATGATTTACCTAAAAACCCTCCAATCCTCACGAGACGGGGAAGCCAACACAACGTGGGGCGAAAATCACTCAAGCACAAGATAAAACCCTCGTTCTAGCCGAAACATCGAGGAAACCCTAAATCCGCATGGTAACACATCTCGCGCCCAAAACAAACAAGGAGTCCGATCCAGAACGCCATCTAAAGGATAAATATGCACTCGAACAGACAAACAAAGCCCATGGGAACACGGGAGATGGGTTCAATAGTAAAAACGGGTCCAACCCCGACCGTATAAATATGAAAATAAAACCAAAACAAGGGCCGACCCCAAATTCAACAATACCCAATACAAGGAAACCCCAAATCATCACGCAAGCAAAGGGAGGAGCAACGAATACATACCATGGATCAAAGCGAGCAGAAATCGAACTCAGAAAATTGACCACGCAGCAAACACGTCCAAGCACAAAGATATCGGTGGCAACACTCAAACAATCCTCGCGCGAACAAACCCAAGATCAATTCTCAAAGCTCAATTGAAAGTTCTTAAATCGCCAGAGCAAATCAAGGAAGCAATCGAAGTTGGAATGAATCAGAAAATGCCCTAAATTCGCCCTTATACTCGTCTGAGCCAAGGTACCTCAGCCATTAATGCGCGATAAGACCCTTCTGACAAGTCCGGAAACCTGAGCCCCAAGTGGAATTTCGGAGAATCCCAGAATGCGCGGAGACACGGATCCCGCAGAAATGCAGAAACCAGGGAAATCAGGAAGATCGGGATTTTGACAGAATCCGGGAAAATCCAATTGTACCGAAAAATCCCGAAGTTAGGCAAAAACCCGGAATCGGAGAATCCGGCAAGAGACGGACAAGGAACCAGGGCCAGAAAAATCCGCCAGAGGCGAAAAATCCCGGATCCAGGTGAAAACCCGGATTTGGCCCAAAACTCAATTTCAATCAATTGCAACCCCAAGGCAAGGGCAAAGCCAGTAAGACCAACATGTCAAGACCCTAAAATGATAAATCCAACAAAATCAAAGGTCAAAGACATCAAAAGAGAGGGTCCCCACTCGGTGGGGCGTGTCTAAAAGCGCACAACATAATGTTTATTTGTTGCTCGTTTAGTTTGAGGTGTTGAATTAGTGAAAATGAGAAGCTTTTGATTATTGAGGTTTATTTTTTATTTTGAGTTGATTTTGGGTTTTGTGTTATGAGGGTGTCTTTGTGCAGAATTGTTATGGTAATCTTCCAAAGCCTAGGGGGAGTTTTTATGAATGTTGGATTTTCATGTTTGGTTCCTTGTGAAACCGTTGATCTTATCTTCATGTATTGTGCTTATTTGGGTTTTAGCCTTGGAATATTATTATTTCTTTGATGTGAACTTTATGTGAGATAGTTCATGCCTCACTTATGTTTTTTATCTTGTGATCTTTTTGTACTTTGTGCAGGTGGCTTTACCCTAGATGTTATGTGGGTCTTCTAGATGCTAGTATGGAGAGTGGATCTCAATGGGGTCTGGCGCACAAAGTGGCATCTAGAATAACCCATGTGATGGTTTCATAACTAAGTGATAACCTAATTAATGAATTAGTGGGTTCGGTAGGTTCACATTAATCAAGATAAATGGATGTCTCACCCATGCCTATAGTGCTCGTTTAGGCTAAGGACGGGTTGAGAAGGCTTAGTTGGAAAGATGAACTTCCTTGTCCTCATGAAAGGAAAGTTGGTTCCGCATGTGTCACGGTATGGGGCTGACGTCTAATGGGAGACTGTCAAGATAAACATAGATGGGGGTCGGGGTCTAGTGAGAGATTGTCAAGATAACCCATGTTAGGACCATGCGACGACACTCTTCCCTACTATATCCCAACACTCCCTTGTTTGTGGTTACCCTTTTTATTTGCATACCTTTGGAAGCAGTGTCACTGCTATGTTTTTTCTTGTTGCACCTTGTATGTTGGAGTCATGTTAGCCCTTTTCTACTTGACTGCTTGTGTAGTGGGTCCTTATTGTCATCTCCTAGCATGGGGGGTGGACCTTAGGGTTCCACATGGTCAGGTGGAATGTGTTATGCACTCCATTGGGTTCCTAGCTGATGCTCGTGAGCATGGATGTTGTACCGTATGCAGAGATTCCAAATCTTGTACCAAACTTGAGATAGTGTTGATGTTATGTAATGTAATCATTTCAGTTGTATCTTATCATGTATCTGATGTATCCTTCCCATTGTATGTTGGGAATTATTGATATAATTATATAATTGTGGGCATGCAAAATTAGCATTATGCATTCATCAAAGAAATGGGCTTCATGTGCATCCATTCATCGATTGATCAAATTCACCTTCATTCATTTATCAGGTAATTTCATTAATTCCCATCTCCTAAGGTCATTCATTCAAAATTAAATAAAACATTATCATCAACCTTTTAATCAAATAAATCAAACATCATCCCTTTAATTATATTAAATAAATCAAACATTTATTTAATTAAATCCAATCCATATTTCATCCTTTTCTGATTTAAATAAATCAAGTATTTAAGTCCTAAAAGGTCAAATCAACCTAATCATCATTAATTTAATCTAATCCTGATTAAATGCTAAATCTTACCCACTTGCATTCTGTAGATATCTCCACTTGCACAAATAAATCAATTTATTGATTTATTAAAACCCCCATTTCAAACTCAAAGCATTGCTTCACATTGCATAGTAACATAGCATTTATTGCTCTTTTTCTTGTCCCCCTCTCTAAATTTATTGCAAAGTTTGAATTCAAATTCTCCCTCTCATGGGCACTCTTCCCAAATCTTGCATCCATTGACCTATCACCACTTGACAAGTGGCTTCTTCTCATTGGAGGATCTTTAGTCCCACATTCACCCTCTTGGCCAATCTCTCATCAAGAAAATCTATAAAAGAAGGCCTTCATTCTCATTCATCCATCCACAACTTTTATGCAAGGTTACTCTCTTGATTTGAGAACTCATCTTGCTCATCATCTCCATTTGCATTTCATCATTTTGGCTGTCAAGGGTTGGGGAAAGGGTTACTAGCACATGTAACACCAATCCAATATGGAATAGGTGATTATCTTGCTTTTGAAATGTCTTCTTGATGTTGTTTTTGTTACTTGTGGCATTTCTTTAGCATAGATATGTTATTTCATAGAGGTATTAGCAGATTTGTATGTTTAGACTAACCCTTCTAGTGAGTATTTGAGGTTGGTCTTACTTGAAGATTTAGGGTACTTCATTATGGCTCTAGAAGGAGGGCTCAAATTCAATTGATGTGTTACTGATTTAGTGCAGATCCAAATTTAGTATGAATATCTATGTTACTGAAATTTCTAAATTGGATTGATATTCCATTATTTCTAAATATCATCTCTGTTGACTTCTATATGCACTTCATGTGTCAAGTCTGTCATACACGCAATTGTTTACTACATGTCATGTTGTGTGTTATACTACATTTTATTGATAAACTTTGTGCATAGTGACAAGTTTAAATTATTCTAATGTGCCTTTTCTATGTGCCCTGATTTTGCATACTAGTCTATCAATATTGTCATGCAAACTGGCTCTTCATAGGCCAATCTCAATTGCCTAAAAGTGTCTTGAGCCCTGCGTATATCCATTCTACACGAACCCTGTAATGACGGCATTTTCTGACATTGTATCTTTCTCTATGCATATTGTTTGAGAGTTCATACACCTTCTCTATTCTACTTACATATCTACCATAACATTTCCAACTATAATGGATGACAAAAAGTTCTTTCACTGTAATTTCACCTTGCTACACTCTGAGTTGTGTACCCCGCGCTAAACACCATGGCTAAACCATGTTGAAATAGCCCAAACAAACCCCGCTCCTAGCCAGCTCATCGCAAAAGTTTCAATATTTTGAATTAATGATGCTATTAGTAACAAATGATCACAGTGCTGTGAGATCATCTTTCCACTCTTCAGGATTACATGCCTTTCATTAAACGCCATGGTTACTCATTAGAACAGATTTGAAATGATTTTATCACCTTGTTTAAATGCATGGGAGAGTAAATGTTACTTTAAGGCAATTAATCTCATAAATTTTGATCAACTTCATTAAGTAAATGTTACTTTGACTTTGTTTGGGTAAAGTCAAATGGTCTTTGATTAAGCTACTTTCTTTGTTGTTGAGTAATTGCGAAGGAATCCAAACACTTTTCTTTGTTACTTCCTTTACTCACCAACAAATCTGGTTCATCAAGAGTTTGGATTATTTTCTTATAGCCCGCCAATAAATTTATTTTTTAGAATCTTTCAGGTTAATGTGATTTGACATTGATTGAGTATTTCTTTGGTAGCTATCATAAATATTTTTAAAATCCTTTGATACGAGTGATTAATGTCCTTCAAAATCTGCCGCCTTTAACCCAGTCCATCTCATCATTAATGTTGAGTATTTTAAAACAAAAGCATGGAGTGACAAGTTAACTATTCAGCCAATCCAATCAGCTACGAGTCTCAGGCACTTATTGATCATTCGCTTTTTGAACTCCTTGAATCACAAAGGGATGAGCAGAGGACAATTATCATGGGAATCATATATTAGCAGAGATCATAAAGTCTTTGTGTCTTGTTTAAATTTACTCCCCAAATAGTTTGCGCGCCCCTCAATGCTTCCTATTTTTGATGCTGGATTTACATCTTTTGCTTTTAGAGAGTCCTGGTGATTAATGTGTGATCTTTTAGTGTTCAAGTGAATGGATATCTGCATTTTTGTTCCAAAGCCAATTATGGAGGCCATCAGTTTTAGGTGTAGGGAAAGAGTGTAGTCAAAACTATCCTTGGCTCGCCATCTACCATGGCTTAGTTTCAACCAAAAATAAGTGTCTTTCTTCAGCTTTATGAGCTTTCAGATTTTGTATGAAAGGATACAAAAGGGATATAATGTCAATCAAGATCAAAAGATATAAAAACTAAAAGGATAAATCATGAATGCTTTATGATGACTGCGCAGGTTGAAAGCCAACAGTGATTAGGAAGTTGAAAATTTTGGCTTTTTATCTACTAAGGACAGTCTCTGTCATAAATTTGGTAATGAAGTTTTGGTAGAATTAAAATCTAATTGATTTTTCTTGAAATGGACGCTGTGATGACTTGTTAGATTTATAATTCATTTATGTTTCTTTTTTTTTAAGTCAATAATTTTTTTGAAAGAATGTGTGGGTGGCGAGCATAGGGTTCTGAAGTCGGTGGACTGGCTGTCTAAAAGTGGAACATTTCCTGTGATTTTAATATGCTACAGTCACTATTATCTAATTTTCCTTACTATAACTAATGCTGACAACTTTTTTTGACTGATTTTTTCTGATAATTTGTCTTTAAAAAAGCTTTTTCATGCAAAATATTGTTTGGACTGATGTTTTCTTTAAAGCATAAAGGAATTTTTTCTTTTCTTTTTATCATTGAATCTTTATTTGAGAACATTCTTTTATTTGAGATCAATGGTTAGGTCCGAATATAAATAGGCAACATATTTGTGTTTGCTTATACCATTTTGTTAGAGGTGTTCTTAATTTGAGAATTCAATCTGTGTTTTCATATTGTGTTATATTGAAGGCATTATTCTCCACTGCATTTGTCATGGGTACGTGCTTTTCCAGGAATGAAGATAATTATCCACCAGTGGTTTCTAATGAGTTTAAAAATCAGTTACATGGAGGAGGAAATAATATGAAAAATTTACAGGATGTAGAATTTAGAAGCCCCATAATGAAGTTAACTAATGAGTTTATTGTGTTTGATTTCTATCCTACTGAGGGACGTGATGATAAACCCATGTATAACGAAGACGCAGGATTTCGGTCGGTGCACCAAGTGCAAGGTAAATCAAATATGAAATCCTACTTATGTCCATTTTTTTTTTTCTAAAATAAAATAGAATTATTGTGGTGTTTGTGCTATGCAGATAAGAAAAGAAACCCTAAGAAGGTTCGATTTTCAGATGATGTTGTAGAGCCATCTTCAAACAATGTGGCCTACAGGAGAATGCACGCACTGGCAGTTGCATATACATCAAGACATTGCAGAATCCAGAAGACTTTGGAAAAAGAACAGAGCCCTGTCAATGAAAGAAAATCCAAACTATAGAAGCTTAATTAAGTATGTTAGTTTAATTTGTATAGTAATTAATTGAGAAGTCAGATTGAATCGTGAGCTTTAATTAATGATAAATTCTTAATTTAGATCTTAAATTTTGTCAAAATATTAATATTCAATGAATAAGTAGCATGTAAAACAAATATATATTAAATAAAAGAAAAAGGTCTATAATTTTTTAAAATTTAAATGTAAAGATTAATCAATTTTAAAAACAATGAGAAAATTTCTAGAACACCCTTCACTGAGTTCCCACGAGAGTGATCGTGAGGAAATAGGGGCTCCCAGAATAATCAGGTGAGGGGTCCTTATGATGAGACTTTAGGTCAAGCCCTCACTAGACTTAAGCTGGAGAAGAGCAAGAGGATTGAGGAATCAAAGCAAACTCCCAAGAGTAAGAATCCTTCCGCAATTAGGGATTGCCCTCTAGGGTGTGGACGAAATGCACCTTTATTAACTAAGGAGGAAAAGGAGATCATGTGAGCTCAACTCTCCTCTTCTATGAAAACTAATGTAAATTCTAATGAGGACCCTAAGGAGTGTCTCTCTCTAAGGATGAGAAGACTGGTTAAGGTAAAGATTAACCTCCTTATAAATAAGGGCCCATGTGATCCATACTTGTTTGCAAGCTTCCGGGAGTAATCCTAATCCTGGGGGGGAGGATGTAGTTCCCCTCATGTTGTCTTCTGTTAGACTGATATTCATTATGTTAGGATATACACTATGATACCTTGTTGATGCTAGTTTTACTATTTTAGATTGGTTTTGGATGACAGTTGATCATACTTTGATGTTCATGATACTATTGACTTATGCATATGTTATGATGGTTATATGGATTTATTTGTGTGCTCAAATTAATTTAGTTATGAGTATTATGTGGTTATATGATTATGTTTACTATGAATTTAATTCATGATTGATCTATGTTGTTTACGATGTAATAGTTGTTATTCGTTGATGTGGATTATTGTTTGAAGTGTCTTGGTGGGAGGGACAGTGTAGCATTACTCGTTCGCGAGTACCCTGCTACGCTATGATTTTCTCTCATGGTGTGTTTGATTGTTTGAAATATATATCGACAGTTTGTCTAATGCAGATTGTAGGTACTAGGCATTGACTCCACCTGAATTGTCAGGTCTAAGTGTGCCTTAAAACCCAATGGAAATGTTGTTAAAAACGGAGATGACAAAAGGTTCCCTACCCTTGCCATCATCCTTGACAAGGATGAGTACCCGTTTAGTCACCTCGTCAGTCTGGTTTGCACTCTTGGTCAGTTGTCTCATTTTGACTTTATGGTTGTTGGGTGATTTGTGATGATACTTATTTAATTGTTGATTATGTCGTTTAATTAGTTATTAAATTTAAATAAATTGTAATAGTAATTTGTTGAGAAATTAATGTTATGAGTTGCCTTGTTTAATCGATTTAATTAAATTAAATTGATTTATAAGGTGGTTTAATTAATTTGGAATTAAATAAACCTAGATTGAAAATGGATATTTATATGGAATTTTTGATAATTAATTAAATTAAATTGTTGTGTGATAAAGTACTCTATAATTAAATATAAAGATAATTATTATTATTATCATTGAGATTTAATTAAGCAAATGAGGAAAATAATATAATTTAAAATAAAATAGTTAATTGGATGTGATTTCGAACAAGTTGCTAAAGCAATTTAAAAGATAGAAAAAGTGGAATTCGTGCACATGCATGACTCCGAACTAATTGCTGAATGGAAACTTTTCGTTTTTATGAGATTTTTATCCACTTTTTGTTTTTGAAAAAAAAAAACTTTCCTTGGTTAATAATTATCATTTTTTGGATATTTAAAATAATGTTTAAGTTTTTGAATGAATTAATACAAGGAATGGCACAAAGCATAGTAGGGTCGCAGGGCAGCATGGAGGCGAAGAAGGGCGAATCAGCAAAGAATGGACCTGCGTCTGCAAAGGCGCATTGGGGAGATGAAGCAATTATGGACAGCGCTAAGGAACAGACACTGGATCACACCTCGTAGTGGGTATTTTCAGGTGGGAAATGGGTGGAATAGTGCCATCCTGTGTATCGAAAGCAGGATGCACCATTTGAGAAGGAAAGCAAACTAGTGCAGAAACAACGTGATAGGCCTGAAACCCCTATGGAAAATGGAAACCCTAGCTAGGGCAAGCACATCCTCCAGGGAAAAAACTATTTAGAAGGTAGAATGAGTGGGTGGAGATACAAGCACGTAGAAGACCGAGCGATCAGCGAAGGGCAAGAAGCGGATGGATGGTTCAGAGGCCTATGGGGGATCGACAGGTGGAGGAGAAGGTTAATTCTAACCTAAAGGCCAAAGAAACAACCATGGAGATTGATGTCTATGAGGAAATCAAGGCCGACACGGCAATTCTTAGGGATTATGCTTTCATCTGTTGTTTCATTGGTGAAACACCGGATCGAGCCTCGATTAAACTTTGGATCCAGGAGAATTGGAAAACGGAGGTCCTGATAAGATTTTTGTCTAAAGGTTTTTTTGTAGTGGCTTTTACAGATGAGCAAACAAAATTAAGGGTCACAGAGGGAGATTTGTGGTTTATGGATGGAAAGCCCTTGTATATGTAGCCCTGGAACTAGAACTTTGATCTAGTTAAAATGCGGCCATATGACTAGCTGGTATGGGTTAGGCTTTACAATATTCCAATGGAATACTGGACGGGTGATTGCCTGGAGAAAATTGGACACTCTTTGGGAACCCTACTAGAGATTGACACGAGCATCCTGGATAGCGATCTTTATAAATATGCCACTCAACATTGTGACAATCGACACCATACCCCCAATGTCTATCTAGTGGTAAATGGGGAGTGTTGGTCACAGGAAATTTTGTATTGAGTGCAGCTCGCGGGACCACGGGACTATGGATTGCAACAAAGGAGTAAAGAAGAGTTGGAAAAAGCTGCCACAGGAGAATAACACTCCATCTACTCCCCAACAAAATCTAGACATCTCCAATGAAAAGTTGGCTCAAGCAGGTGACAATGAGATATACAATAAGGCATCGGCAGAAATGGTACCCTCCCCCAAGGCAACACCCAATGAAAAGGGTGAGGAGGTCACCAAGTCGTCGCCCTCACCTCAGAAGGAAGGCCATAAAATGAAGGAAAGTGGCCGGGGCTGATGAATTCACGAGGAGGAAATCCTTTAAATAGCTATGGGAGGAGGAGGTTGTGGCTAAGAAGTACACCAGCATCACCAAGTTTTTGAGTACCAAGGGAGGAAGCGCCTCCCTTGGGAAACAATGAAGATCACAACTTGGAATGTCAGGGGCATAAAGGCCCCTGACAAGCGGTACCTAGTTAGGCTTCAACTACAGAAGAGTACAAGAAGTATCATCTTGCTACAGGAAATAAAGTTGGTAGATGATGATGGATCAAATTTTCTATACTATCGCTCATGGGAAGGATATTTTTAAGACTCATCAGGCTCTGTGGGTGGCTTAGGTATGTTATGGAAGGTGGTTGTTGTCTCTGTGGAGATTATTTATTCCTCTACAAATTGGATGGCGGTGAATGTCTATGATTTAGGCTTAAATTTCCACTTCACAATCATTTATATATACGAGCCAACAAAAACAGAGGATAAGGCACTTCTTTGGAGCTCAGTATTGGAGTTTGTTCATTCTTTCCCTAAGGACGGATTGGTCATAGGGGGTGACTTTAACGCCATTCTGGAGATGTCAGAGAAGAGTGGTGGGATTAGAAGTGTTTCATAGTCTATTTTGGATTTCATAACCTTTGTGGTAGAAGTAGGATTGATGGATTTTCCCACGGGAAATGGAATATTCACGTGGACCAATAGACGCAAAGACTTCATTGCTATCGTTAAGAGATTGGATAGATTCCTTATTCCTCCCCTTTGGTTTAAATCAAGACTGCAAGTGTCTACCAACATTCTACCTATTTCAATCTCAGATCATTTCCTTTTGGAATTATCAATAATTGGTGGGAGCATATCGGAGAAGATAAGCTTCAAATTTCAAAACATGTGGTGGCGGGATCCAAGTTTACTGGAGTTGTTGGAGCATTGGTGGGGGGCTCTATAAGCTTCATATTGGTCAAGAAGCTACAAATAATCAAACAGAAGCTCAAAGAATGGAATAGGGTAAAATTTTAGAACATATTTGTTGAAAAAGCAAGTGTGGAAGCTGAGTTAGATTCCCTCAATGAAAACATAATTAAAAATGGCATGAAGAATGAATATTTTCTCAGAAAGAAAGAATTAAAAGAGAGGCTTGCCGATCTTTTGAAGAGGGAGGAGACATATTGGAGGGATAAATCTCGGGAGGTATGGCTAAGTGAAGGCAATTCAAATTCCAAGTTCTGTCATGCCTTAGTTTTGGCAAAGAGAGCAGCGAATAAGATAGAAGAAATTTGGACTTGCAATGGACAGTTTGTCTGTGGAGGGGCTAAGATAGGCAAGGCTATGGTTGATTCTTTTGCTAATCTTCTTGGAGAACAATTGCCACAAGAATGTAGCAAGGACTTCCTTGACTTGATAAGCCACCAGGTTAGCGAAATAGATAATATGATGTTGTGTGAACAGATTTCAAAAGATGAAGTTCGCGCTGCGCTCTTCCAAATGCATCCAGATAAGGCATCAGGACTCGATGGCTTCACAGACAAGTTCTTTCAGAACTGTTGGGGCTTTCTTGGAGATGATTTATGGAAGCTGGTTGAAGACTTTCGTAAGACTAGGAGATTCGTTAAAGGTCTAAATAACTCGGTCATTACTCTAATTCCAAAGAAGGTCGATTGTTCCTCTTTTAATGATTATAGGCCTATTCCATTGTGTAACACTATATACAAGGTGGTTGAAAAATTCTTGGCCAATCGACTCAAATTATTGCTGGGGAAGATTATATCTGTTGAACAAAATCGCTTTGTGCCCGGCAGAGAGATAACGGATAGCATACTGCTCATTTTGGAGGTCGTCCACACTCTCAAGTCGAGCAAGCAGGTAGGGATGATCATTAAATTGGATGTAAGCAAGGCTTATGATAAGGTGCATTGGACATTCCTCATGGAAGTAATGAAAATATTGGGTTTCAGTTGTCACTGGTGCGATCTCATTTTCCATTGCATCTCCTTGGTCCAGTTTTTGGTAGCTGTCAACGGATCACTCCATGGCTTCTTCCAAGATACCAACGGTCTCAAACAAGGTGATCTCATATCACCATTCCTCTTTGTAATTATGGTTGATTCATTTAGTTGTGCAATAAAAAGATAGAGCCAGCGTTTGGAATGGTGTGGGGTGTGAGTGGCACCAAACACTGACCCTGTCACTCATTCCCAATTCATCGATGATACTACTCTTCTCGAGGAAGCTAGTCTGAAGGAAGCTAGATGCATTAACAAAGTGCTTATGGAATATGAAATGCAATCAGGCCAAAAAATGAACAAGGAAAAATCGTGTGCCTACTTTTTCAACACAAGACCCCAATTGCAGCAGGCCATAACTGTAATTCTTGGAGTTAAAGCAGGGAAACTCCCATCCAAATTCCTCGATGTGCAAATTTTTGAAGGAGCATGCAAATAAAAATATTGGGGGGAGGTGGTTGAAAAATGCAGAAACAAGGCAATGGCTTGGTAAAACAACTGGCTTACACTGGCAAGGAGAATAACTATGGAAAAATTTGTCCTATCTGCAATCCCAATTTACACGATGTCCTGCTATGAAGTCCTAGGGAAATAAGAGAATGATTTGGAGAAAATCCTGAAGAAGTTTTTATGGGAAGGATTGAAGGCTGATAAAAAAAATCCACTAAAAGGATGGGATATGGCTTGCAAACCAAAAGAAAATGGCGGAGCTGGGCTTCGTAAAATTCGATTGCAAAATAATTCTTTAGGAGCCAAGCTCATTTGGAAGATGTATAAGAATCCTGACAAGGTGTGGTGCTAGATTATGCAAAATAAATATCTGGATAACTCATACCCCTCAAGAATCTTAACTGCAACCAACCTCGATGGTGGATCAGTGGCTTGGAGATACCTATCAAATTGCAGACCCCTTATAACGTGTCATCTTTTGTGGAGGATTGGGAATGGGAGGAAGGTCTTATTTTGGACAAACTCATGGAATGGCCACAAAAGTTTGAATGAGCTTTCTGATTTGGAACAACATGTAGAAAGGTTGCAGGCGGAATTTGGTTCCAAGGTGGTAAACTACATCCAAAAGGAATAAAATTCCTTAGAAGGTTGTTGCAAATATATTAATATAACATCACTGCCACTACCACAAGAATTGGCAGACGTGGTATGCCGAGAAATAAACAGCAGATTGATCAAGTTGTATAATAGGGAGGACTCGATAATTTGGTGTGGAGCTGCATCCGAGGAATACTTGGCCAAGCTAGGGTATTAACTATAGACAATGAAAACTAAGGACAAGACCTAGATGGTGAGGCTTTGTTGGAAAAGGGAGGTGTTTCCCAAGGCTGGGGCATTTCTTTGGGTGGCACTACACCAGTACTATTTAATAGGTGAAAGACTAAAGAGATTTGGCATTGCTAGTCCGACCAAATGCATTCTCTACAAGCAAGTAGAGGAAAACATAGATCACTTGCTTCTGTCTTGCCCAGTGGTAGCTTCATGTTGGGATTGGCTACAAAGAACATTCAGCCTAATGGGTGCACGGCAATACAAGCTCTGGGATTTCCTGTCTAGTTGGCCAAATGTGAACAAGAGTGGTTATTGGAAAGTGATTTAGACTTTAGCACCCTCCTTGTTCGTGTGGTACCTATGGAACGAGAGGAATAGGTGCATCTTCAAGGAAGAATCATTAAATTATGAACAGCTCATTACCAAAATTCAAGGCACTATCATCAAGACAGCAAATAACAAAATTAACGTAAGTCCCAAAGCAAAATTCTTGAGGTGGGATGAGGAGATCAAAAGGGCTTGGACTAAAATTAGAATCCCAAAGGCCACATCCTCATGTGCAGCAAAGGTCAATAGAAAAGAGATCCATTGGACCCACTTGGTTTGGTTAAAATGGAAACTGAACTTCGACGGGGATGCCAAGGGCAACCCCGGAAGTGCTGGGGTTGGCTGTATAATTAGGGACACAAGTGGAGGTTGTATTTGGGCAGCATCAAAGAATTTAGGCATTTGCACCAATAATATTGCATAGATGGAAGCACTATGGCTTGGGTTGCAGCTATGCATTCAAAATGGCATAGATTCAGTTGAAATAGAGGGTGATTCAATGCTTTACGTTCAGGAAATAACTTTAGGAAGATCAAAAAACTAGAGAATCAGAGATTGGATTGCACCAATCAAGGAGCTATAAGGCAAGCTTGCAGACTACTCTCTGATGCACATATACATAGAAGAAAATAAGGTAGTGGATTTCTTGGCAAATTGGAGGGTGGTACACAAATAAAAATTAATCATGGGTTCTGCCACATTATAATGATCGGGACTGCAAGAGATCATTATAGAAGATCTTAATGGGTGTCGAGCCGACTCTTTAGTTCCTTCCCATGGCACATGAGCGGGTGACATGACCTTTGCTGCACAGGCAGGTGTGTAAGGATAGATTTGGTCAAGACTTGGTGCATGGATTGACCGATGGGAACAATATGGTTTACAAGTCCTGGTCTTTGGCCTTGAGGCTATTTTAACGCATGTTTTCCAACCCCAACTCATTCAGAATTGAGAATGTTTGGGAAGATTTTCATAGCACAGAAATGGTGTATTATTTTGGATTGACCTGTCCCTATGTCAAGGAATCCTTGGCTGTGCAATGTAGAAGGATTTTTACCATTTAGAGCATGGAGGTGCACAATGTGATCATGGATATGATCTCGAAGGTGTTGAATGCGGACCGCCACTAGTGTGACGGGAAGATTTATGAAATTGTGGTTGGAGCTTTGGTTGACATTATCGAATCCTGGGAATGAGTGATCAAGCTTCTCAACGGTTTTGTGGTGATCTCCAATGTCCAAGTCATTGCCAATGCAACCTTGGAACTGGCTACAGATGGTTGGGTAAGCTATCTTTGTATGTTCTTTGACCCCACATATATGAAGGTTGAGGATGATGATGGCGAAGAATACAAAGTGGAGGCTCTACATCAGCGTCGAGAGGCCCTAACAAACTTTATGATAGATGCATGGGAGGTCTTCAGGGTTGGGTTCAAAAACTCATACATGGATACTTTCTCCAGATTCATGGACTCCAGCCGCTCGTGGCTAGGCGAGAGCAACTTGGTGAAGATTATTGGGTTGGGAAGATACCTGGCTATCATCTACCAGCACCTGGTGAATTAGAGTTTAGGGAAATTTTCTTTATTGTCTCAATATGTAATCTGGCATGTCCTGGCCTTTGTTCAGTTGTACATGGGCGCTACCCCCTTTGGTAGCACTTACCAATAAAATAATAATAATTATCATTTTTTGGGGGTTTTTGATCGGGGGATTTTTAGTTTTTGGGAAAGGAGAAGAACTTTGTCTGAAGAAATTCTTTTGTAGAATAGTTGTATTTTTATTAATTGTTTTGAAAAGAAAATATTGAATTGAGAAAAATCCAGATCGTTATTGAGTTGTTTTGAAGAAGTGGATCACTGTGAACGTAATAGTTGATCTCAGCACCATTCTTCCATTTCAGTAGCGTTGGAATCTAGGTTGGTTTGTATATTGTTTTACCTGAAAATAGCTTTT